>JAAGNO010018703.1:13469-31052 GCA_033439905.1 Ceryle rudis | reverse complement strand
GGGCCGTGACGTTGCCGGCGGGCGCCGCAGCGTGGCCCGGAGGCGCCGGTGGGTGGCGGGGTGAAGCCGGGCCTGCGCGGCGACACCGCCATGGTTCGCTTCGGGCTGACCGTCGTCAGGCAGTGAGTACCGCGGCCGCCAGTCCGCCTGCCCTCCTTCCTTCGCCCCCGCACCGCTGGGCCTTGCTCTCCCCCTGCTTCCCTTTCTCCACCGGGACATGACGTCAGCAGGGTTCCGCCCCCTCCTCCGGGGCGGGCCGGTAGGCGCGCGCGGCCCCTGTCAACCTGTCCCGTCAGTCAGTCCATGGCGGCTCCTGTCAGTCCGTCCCGTCAGTCAGTCAGTCGCGGAAGCGGGGGGGGCAGAGGGGTGTCATCGTCGGGGCAGCCGCTGAGCGAGGCGGGGACTGCGGGCTGGGCGTGGGAGCGGTTGGCCCTTGAGGAGGAGCTGTCCGGTTCCTGCCTCTGCTGCTCCGGGGCCTGGCCCGTTCTGTGAGCCCGTGCCACGGGGTCAAGTCAGGGCTCGTCGGTGTGGTTCGGGACTGGTCCCAGTGCGGGGTGCTACGTAACATCAGTAAGTGCAGTTTGTGAACTTTTAGGTAACTACTTATAAGACCCTTGTCCTGCCAAAAGCTCTCTGGTGGAGTGAAGAGCTCCTTTAGGAATGACAGTCTAACATTCCTACGCTGAAATGTTAAGGAAATGGGGTTTTCCCTTTTATTCCAAGTAGATTTATTTTAGTAAAGATTGACGGAATGACTTGGGATGACTACTTGAAAATATTTTGAGTTTCTTTTTGTAAAGTCTTTTCAAAAAGAGGCTGTACTGTATAATTTTTTATATTGAGACTTCTGTCTCCTGTTGGTATCTAATATAATGGTGGTTTTGAACATTCAGTAAAGTCATCGTGAGTTAATTTTTTTGTTTATAATCTCTTTCAGTGGAGAAACAAGATACAACAAAGACAAAATACTGCAAGGTTAGTATTAGTTATTCTGCTAGCTTGTTAGAGATGAAGAATTATCATCGATAATGATCCTTCTGTCTTCCTAGCCTGTGCTCCCTTTTCTTAGTACAATTTGTATGACTGAGTTTAGGGAAGACCAGAGGAATGGTGATTTTTACTAATGGTTGGCTTTACTGAAGGGCGAGCACTTTACTATGCCTGAGCAGATTCTTGATTGCTGCCATGCTTGCTCAGCTGCTAAATGAGCTATAATTTGTATGTCTTACTGTTAATGGGGTTTTATTTTGTAGGTCAAGGAGTGGATGAGCCACTCTCTGCAACTGGCTTCAGACAAGCAGATGCTGCTGGTTTATTTCTCAGTAACGTGAAGTTCACTCATGTCTTTTCAAGTGACCTCCTTCGAGCAAAACAGGCAAGTGCTTCTTGAGGCAACCAGTTGTAGATATTAGCTTCAGAATTTGGCATTTATTTGCTGTTAATAATGGAAAAATAATACAGTGATCGAGAGCCAAAAGCTGTTTTGATGGACTTAGAACTGCAGATTGAGTTGTTTAGAATTCAAGAAGGCCTCTACAAAATTGCAACAACAGCTCAGTTAGGGAGCAGTGAAGGCCAGCTTGCTTTGCAGGATGTAGTGCAGTGTTGTTCTTACGGATTCACCATGATTTCATACATGCATATGTTCTTGCTAAAGGAGTAATCAGGGCGTAGAGTTAGCACAGACTGAAGTCACTTTTTCTTTGAAGAAACAAACCAAATTGGCTGTGGTGGTGTTGTACTGTGTTACACATTGCCTCTGTATGCTGTGTTCTGAGGAGTGCAGACCGGTGTCAGCGGGATCAAGTTTTGCTGTATTGTCTGCACAAGGGTCATGAAATGTGCAGGGAGGTTGGATTTTGTCAGGAACATAATAGTGTAGGCCTCACCTTGATATTAATAGGTTAATTAAAGAGAAAAATTGATCATTACTGAGTGGGAATAGGTGTGATTTTTGTGTGCAACATTACAAAATACTCGAAAAATTAGGGAAAAGGAGCTTTTGAAAGTAGAGGCGCAGGTCAGCTGTTCTAGGAGGGTCATGTCTCCCATGGAAGGCCTATCCTTAATTGTCTCTGCTGTTACTGATGCTGTGATTTCAGGAGACATGTAGGCTTCACGGAATTGAAACTGCTAAGCGATTCTTGACAACCCTGCTGGCTACTTTCTTGTTTTTTTTTTTTTTTTTTTTGTTTTGTTTTTTTTTCTGTTGTCCTCCCACAAAAGCTTTGCTGTAAACCAGATCAACAAAATCTAGCATACATTTTTTTTTCTTAAAACTTACATCATAAACATTGCTCATCGGTTTTGCAGCACTGTCCCACTAGAGTGCTGTAGCAGCACAACTTAGGCAAAAAACAAACCAGAGAGACAGGGAAGGAGAAGTAATAGTGAGATATTTTAAAATACTTAAATATTTTTAAAATGCATAGTAACTGCCTGACAAGTCACTTCCTTTAAGTGTGTGAATGGCAGTGATTGTATACAAAAATATTAATAGTGCTTTATAATGATCCTAACTAAGACTGTGGGTGCTATGTGCCTGCCTTAGGGGAATTGCTTTTGAATGCTCAGCCGCTTAACACTGAAGTTGGTAATTTTTTGCCTTATATTAGAGACAGCCTTTTCCATGAGAAGCATTCGCACTCTCGTAATGTAGAAGACAGGCCTGAATTTGTCCTTTGCATAAAGGAAATGTGCTTTGCCATTTGTTTGACAAGATTTCCAGGCTTTGTGGGAGCTTTTCCAATGATATGTAAAGCTGCAGTTTCCATTTATTCGGAACTGCCTTTTTTCTCAGCTGCAAATCTTTGAAGTGTCATTTACTATGCTGTCATTTCATAGCTTAAGTATGAGAGGAATGTACAAGTTCCTTTGCAAAAGAGGGTGGGGAAAAAAAAAAGGGGTTTTAAATAAACTGTTAGTGAGGAAATTTAGTTTTCTTGCACTGTCTCTTGCATAAGCTGTAGTCAAGGTGTGTAGTGGTTATTGAAAGCAGGAGTGGTGTGGGATCCTCTGGCCCGTGACTGACAGCAGAACATTCAAGGCTGAGCAGGGCAGGAGAAAACAGGGATGTGTGCAGAGAGAGTTGTACTTAGCTGGGCAGGAATTCAGAGAGCGACAGGAGGTGTTAATAGGATTCACACTGGCTGTGGTGGTGTAAGGTGGCCTAGCTGTCCCATGAGTAAACGGCTCTTTGATGTGACTGTATATTCACTTTTTAGACTGCTGCCACAATTCTAGGAAAAAACAAGTTTTGCAAAGATTTGGAAATCAAGTATGATGCAAGACTTCGAGAGAGAGTAAGTGCCAAAAGACTTTGTTTTAGTATTGAACATTAAACAATTCAAAAATGTCACTTACTGCTGATGGATATCTTGGCTTATTAAAAGGGAGCTTTAACAGTGCAGAGCACTATTTGATGTGTCTTTAATCACTGAAAACTGACCTCTTCCCATCAGGTACTATAAATTGTTTGCAGAACCGCGAAGCAGAGCCAAAATTTAGTGACTAGTATTGTAACTGTGATGCTTTGATGATTTAAGTAAGCTAAGAGGAAATTACCTTAAATGTAGTAAAAAGCTTAGCTCTGTTTTCTAACCCCCCATGTGAAGTGTTAAAGATACCCCCCTGCCTACCTTCTCTAGCCTGATGGCACAACTCGATGCTGGCTGTTTAGCTGTTTACACCTCTTCATTTCCACGACTACTGGAAAGCTTTCTGCTGCCCATGGAACCGTCTGCTTTCCTGATTAGCCTCTCTGCCTGATAACAGGCATGATTGTACCTCCTGCCTGGTATTAAGTGTGTTTTGATCAGAATAAACTCAGATACTGGCTGTTTCTGCTAATATGAATCATCCTCCCGTTGCTATAATGAGAGTGTCAGCTGAATTTTAAATAAAGAAATGGTAGAAAAGCAGAAGTGGGATGGCATATCGCCAGCAGGCAAGTGTTAAGGAGTGGAACGCAATCATAGCATTTCCTATTTGGATCTTCTTTTTCTGTCAGAAATTCTAGGTTCTCCCTCTGAAATGAGCAAGTTAAATGCCTCCCAGTCTTCTTTAGATGCTTTACCACCTGACATTTTTTAAAATATTATGGCTTGTGATACAGAATTTTTAAAAGAATAATCTTAAGTATCAGTTACTTTTTTCTTTTCCTATTTCATGGTGTTTGTGTGGATGTATAGAAATGCCAGTACAGTGTCTGCAGGCCACACGTTCCAAGTTGCTTCTCTGGATAACTAGAATTAAATTTGAATTTCATGAAAAGAAGCAAAGTCCCTTGAAAGAACATGTATTGTTGACCCTATTAAGAAAGTTTTATTCTCTCATGCCTTGATTTCATGAGAGAAGTCCAGAAAAACCTTTAAGATTAGGATTTAATTTTCAGCTATTTCAGAGCCTTTATTTCTTCATGTCTTTTTTAGTGTTCTTAAATTGCCAATAATTTCATTTAGAGTAAGAAAGGGGTTGAGAGGCTGAAGTAAATGTGTTTCAGTAGGCATTTAAATTCTGAAGACTATAATAAATTATGGCAGCTAATTGCATATCCAAAGGAAGTGGATAGTTACATAGAAGTCAGAAAAGCCTCAGTATTGTATTTGGAGGTCTTGGGAATAAGCGTGTCATTGAGGATAGTTAATTGCCTGTTCTCCGAGTCCCCATTAGCATACCTTTTTAAGACCTTTTTTTCCCTTGTTTTCTGAAGACACTGTCTACAACAATAATGTATGTCCTGAAAAAGCACAAGAAGGAAGCCTTATTTTTTATTTCTGATAGGTAGAATACTTGTGCTTTTTAATATATTTTTTTATTTTTATTTTTTTCCTAAAAAAATCTTATTTTTAACATGGACTCCTTCTCTCTCGAGGAGATTTTGGAGGTCTGTAGAGAAATGATATGATTCTTACTTGTGAAAAATAATTCCCTGTAGTCTTTCTGCAACTGGAAAGTAAACAATTTATCTTTGTGTGAACAGCTACACACAGAGGTGTTAGCAATATATCCTCAGTTAAGATGACATGTGAATTTTGTACGCTAAGAATGAGTGTCAAGAGCATAGGAAAAAAATATTAAGGCAAAGATCAGGGGAAAAGTAGTGTTTTGAATACTAGTACTTTAAATAAGATGCTGCTCTTAATGTATTTCTCTACCCAGCATGTGTATATATACACTTTATATATATACTTCCAAATTAAACAGCATATATAAAGATACTTCCTCCCGCAATACTGGAATAAAATGTAAAAGGTAGTTAAGCCTGTACATTACACATGAGAATCCAAGAAAAAATAAAAGCTGTTACGAGATGCTGACATTGGAAGTGGTACTGGAGACTTGGTACATCTTGCTAAACCCACTCTTTGTAACTTGCCTCTTACAGAAATACGGTGTTGCAGAAGGAAAGCCTTTGACTGAGCTGAAGGCTATGGCAAAGGCTGCTGGGGAGCAGTGTCCTTCATTCACACCTTCTGGAGGAGAAACACTGGACGAGGTGTGGTAGTTATTTGTCTTTGCCCTGCTTCCTAGGCCATTTTGTCTGTGCAGATGCAGCTATTGTGTACTTAGGACCATCTTACTGAAAGCTCAGCCCAGCCAAAGGTAGTTATTTTCTGAGCTAAAAACACCACTTTACGTGATTACAGTGGCTCCCAAGTAGGAAATCTCTTGAGAATTAAAATATTGATTTTGAGATTGACTCCTCATGAAGCTCTCGTTTGCAGAAGAGTGATAGCAATTACTCTCAACCTTGGCTTTGGAGGGCAGAGGAGTTTTTACAGCATTCAATAACTTACCATTGATTCCTGAGACTTGTCTGCGATAAATGTTTTTCTTTTAACTGAAGGAGTTATATCTCAGATTTCCGAAAGCTGAAGTCTCTTGCATTCTTCACACTGTACTCTTCTGACCTTTCTCTCTAGGTAAGGGAACGTGCAAGGGATTTTTTTGAGTTTCTGTGTCAGCTAGCTGTTGAATTGGAACAGAAAGAGCAAGGCACGCATGGTACAGCCAGCAGAAGCTCAGGAAGATCTGAAGAACAGTTTGTTTTCCCTTGGACAAACCACTGCAGCGAAGCAGAACTTGGCTCTGGTAATGGTGGAGCTTCTAAAACATTAGATGCCAATATATTAGTGGTGAGTCATGGAGCCTACATGAGGAACTGGATTGGTTATTTTGTTTCAGATCTCAACTGTACTTTACCGACAAATTTAACAAAGTCTCAGTTGTCTGCTGTCAGTCCCAATACAGGATTTAGTCACTTCATTATAGAACTTGAAAATGGAAATCTGTTAAAACCAGAGATCACATGTGTTTGTCTTAATCAAGACTCGCACTTAGTGGATGTGGGAGCTGAATGTGTAGCTGCAAAAGTGTTCTAAGAGTCTCTGTGGGGGAAGTGGCTTTAGATCACCATTATATTAAGCTTGGGAAAGGTATCTGTAGTAATTACTGAGATTGACCTGAGTTACTGATGCTAAACTGCAAAACTGTAGACATGCAACTGCTTGGCATCTCAAAATAACACGATTTGCATGGTCCCTAGTGCCCAAAATAGGTTGGCACTACAGAAATAACACAAATGTTCTTTATGAACAGAAACATAATACTTCCAGTCACTTGCATATCTGCTCCTACAGTGCATATTTCTATAAACTTCTTATCGTTAGCCCATAATTACTTTGGTTATCTCCAGCTAAGAGTTGGGGAGGGGGGAGGAATGGTACCTCAAAGATAAGGTATACGGTATACTGTAGTCTTGTTTTATTACAAAATGCTATATTGTAATATTAAGCATATATATTGTCTTAAAATAATTTTTTTGAATGCAATAGTATAACCTTAGGAGCATTGCCTAGAGGAAAAGGTTTGGTACAGAGCCAGGGGACGTGTTCCTGGCTCTGACATCAAGTAGCTGTGAGACTCTGGGCAAATCTCTTCTCCATCGGTAAAACGGTGATGATGATCTACCTACCTCGCAGGAGTGTTTTGTAAGAAAACATTTGTGTTGTTGAGACCTCTGTTGAAAAACACTGTACACAAACAGAATGTATTTATTTTTCACTGTAAGCAGGATGAGGAACCTCACGTGCACATAGTTGAAATAATGGTCTCTCTTCTGGAAAAGAACCTTATCGACAGGGTGAATCCTGTTGTCACTTCCAGTCGTACACTCGATGAATGAATATTTTTGCCTAGAATTAGGCGAGTCTGATTGCTTGATGATTGCTTATAGTCGCTGTTAGTGCTGCGTTGTTTCCCCGCTGGGGTGTTTGTAGTGTTACTGTGTAAGCTTATCTGATTTATGTTATTTATAATATCCACATATTTTTTCTTCATTTGCATTTTTTAAGCCTGTTAAAAAAAATAAATAAAAATTTAAAGGCTCCAGAATAGAATTCCATTTTGTCTGTATTTCTTTTGAGGTAAAAATCTGTGTTAATACTTCTCTATGAGGCTTTACTCAGGTCACATAACTTTTTTTGTTGTTGTTTTGTTTCTGAAAAACCCCGTGCTGGTCTTTTACAGTAAAAAAGAGCCCTTTGTAAGGCTGATGGATCAGTGCTGTCCTGACTTTTACCTGCAAGAACCACTGATGGTAAAATGTTGAAGACCTAAATTTCTTGCAACTGTACAAAACTAGCTCTTTGACTGAAGTTTTGATTTTTTGTAATTTTTAAAAAGACCCTGTTCTGTACTTCAAACTATTTGGCTTCTTTGCCTTGAAGCAGAGACTTAAATTTTGAGGAGGAAAAAGAAGTTGTTATTGTTCCCTTGAAGAAGTGGATACCTGCACTTAACTGCAGCCTTACTTAAAAAACAGCAGCAGAATTACCTGATTGGACTCTAGTGACTGTACTTTGCTTCTCCCATTGGTGTGGGAAGAGACCTCTAGAGAACATCTGGTCCAACCTCCCTATACAAGTAGGGACATCTCTGCCTAGGGCAGGTTGCTCAGAGCCCCGTCAAGCCTGACCTTGAGTGACTCCAAGGAGGGTTCTCTTGAGTCCTTCCTGAGCACAGCACCAAGGATCTGCTTCTTCTCTCTGTGCTCTTCGTCCCGTATCACTCTAATGTAGTGGATTCAGTGGAAAGTGTTCAGCCCTGTGGTGACCAGAGGCAGGCTTCTAATGTAGTGCTCTCCAGAAACTGGAAATGAACCAAAGGTGTTTTACTTGCAGATAAACTTACTGGTTTATCTGGCAAAGTACCATGAAACCATCTGGTGCTGCATCTAAAAACTAGTCCAGGGAGAGGAAAAAGGCTTAACTGACGTGTAAAAAATAGGTACTAGTAACCGGTGACAGGTAGGACTGGTCTTTCAACCTCTTATACATTATATAATGTGAAGGACAGGGCTCAGCTGGACTTTGGTGAATTTTTATACTGAACTTAGAATCATAGAATTGTCAGGGTTGGAAGGGACCTTAAAGATCATCTAGTTTCAACCCCCCTGCCAATGGCGGGGACACCTCCCACTGGATCAGGTTGCTTCTGCGTCAATAGGCTAAACTTGTTACTTACCAGTCAGTTGGCTTCCTTTTATTTCTTTACAGATACAGAGGGAAGCTGCTTCATTATGGCTCCTCTTTCCCCATATGAGGCAGTTTATAAATACACAGGTGTAACTGGGCAAAGTTTGGTGACTAGGGCTCTTCCAGCAAACATTAAATCTTCATAATATAGAATCCTGGGAAACTTAAGATTTCTCAATAACGTATAAACAAGCTTTGATCAAAATGTCTCTATTTCAAGATTAATTTTTTATAAGCAGCTTTTGTTCCAACATATTCTTAAGCAAAGTGTTTCAGTGCTATTCAGAAGTAAAAAATTCCGATCCCAAACAGTCACAATGAAATGTTTAGAAAATTACTAATTTCAATTTATTTTCTTTATTTTTTTTTTTTTTAGAAAGTCACACAACTGGAAAAATTATTGGTAGCCTACTATTACTGACATTATGCATCATTACCACCCAAACAGTTAATTTGCATTTGTGAAATTCAAAAGGGCCTGCTTCAAATCAAGAGTGCAGAACTGCCTGAGTCTTCTTTAAAAGTGTCTGTAGCACTTTTTCATAAATAAAAGAATTCATTCTTAATATATTGAAGGGAATAGGTTGTGCACACAGGAAGGGAAAATGGGCATGTGGGCTTTTGCACAGACTCCTCGAGCTTCTTGTGAAATGCATCTTTCCTAGAGGGCTTCAGAATACTAAATTAATGACCACAGCCAAATAAGGTAGAAAAGTTTTAATTATGACTACTAACGGTGTTAATGGCAGAGGGTGGGATGTGAGTTCATTCTTAATTTTCTTGTCCCTGGTAGTGCCAGTTTATTTCAGGAAGGCCAGTTACATAGCAGGAGACTATCCCGTTGGTGCTTTAAATAGCTTGAACTTTTCTGTAGTTGCAATGTCCTGAATTTGGTCAGTCATTTCATTAATAGTCCTTGGAGCCAGAGTAACCAAGCTGAAAATGTGCATTCTTCATCAGCTAGAAAATGAGTGGAGATGTAATAGGTTTTTCTCCCTCAGTCAGTAACTTTTGTCAAATATTTCAAAACACACTAGTGATATGTGTGGCTTCCTTAGTTTAAAAGACTCCTTCTTTCTTGCCTACCCTCAAACAGGTTAATTACAATTAACATTTTGCTCTTGCTGACAAGGTAAATATCTTATGGGAATATCTACCTACTTGTTAAATGCTTTGCCACTTCTTGAATAGTACACATCATGATTTTTTGACTGTTCCTCTACAATATGCTTTACCTTCTTTAGCATATTTGTAACTGTTTAAAATTTAGACCCATCCTAATAAAACTGTCTTTATGTTGTTTTCTCTAAGTTACTGGTAACAAATTCTTTCATCTTCTGTTAACTCTTACACAAGGCAAGAATAAGGTACAATAGTCTCTCACCATGAAAAACAGCAAAGGGTGAAAAAAAATTCAAAGGGTGAAGCCATTCACGTTTTCTGAACAGCTCCTATATTAATGAAATAACATTTTACAATGAAAAACTTCGAGAGACAGAATCTCCTAATTAAGACTTTGTAAAATGCACTAAATTGGTGTGAACATGTATGCCAGTGGCTGGGGGAATATAAGCAGTCAAGTGTGTTCTGCAATTGCCCAATTTAATGGTTGGACTTGATGATCTTAAACGTCTTTTCCAACCTAAATAATTCTGTGATTCTATTGTATTCTTTCCCTGCAGTTGGCATTGTTTGAGATAGGATACTGGCCTAGGCAATCTTATAGCCTGCCCTAATAGAACACTTTTTATTTCACCTCTGGATTATCAGCTGTCAGCTCCTTGATGCATTAAAAAAGACATCATTAATTTTGGAAGCTTCTGAAGTTAACTGTAAAGCCTTTTTTTCTTTAGGTCTATGTATAGTGCTGGTCTGTTTAAGTCTTTAAATCGACACTGAGATTAAATCATCTTGCTCTTTTAATAAAGTGACTCTTGTACATTCATACGGTAATTCCATACAGTTTATTGGGATCAGGGGAAAGGGGAGCTGCAGTTATAGACGGTTCTGTTAGGAATAGTAGCAGAACATAAATATTTGAGGGATTACTTGGTAGCGGGCAATGAATGTTTTGTCCTTGTGAAATGCCAGTCTCTAATTAGCAGCAGGAGACAAGGCCTTAACTACAGGGTGGATTTTCAGCAGTAGCTGCCAAGATGTGAGAGAGGCTGTGAAAGCAGATCAAGCTGTTAAACACATTTCCAGCACTATAAGAATTTCAAGTTATAAGAAAAGGATGTGTTCCTTTTGAATACCTTTTTAGGAAAATAGAACAGAAATATATGTTAGAAACATCTCAGCTTGCCCACATAATGGCCAGCAGTCGAATCTGAGAGAAACAAAGCATGCTTTAAAATTGTCTTTTAACGTGGAGAAGGTTAAAATAAAAGCTGTCTTGGCAGGCGTTTACAGCTGATCAATAGAGGAAGAAAAGGTGACTGTGGAGATCACCAAGATCAAGAGGAAACTCAGTCCTCTTCTGTCTAAGCTAGTGTGTTCTTTTGCTGAAGAGTCCAATGGTATTCTGCTCTCCAAAGAGTGATGCTTCAAGAGGTAGGGGAGTTGTGACCTCCTTTGGTAAAGCCGTTGTTCATGTTTAAGCAGTGCTTTATCAGGCTGGGCTTCATTTGGAAAAGGTGACAGGAGGGAGAAAGAGGAGTTCAAAGTTCCCTGCATGGTAGCACACTTGTTCCTTGGTTTTGGCTTCACCAACATCATCTCCTGACAGGTCTAATGAATGTCTGTCACCAGGCACATGCTTTGGCAGAGTGCTCTGGTAGTATCACAGTTTCCTTCCTCTAAAGTATCAGGCCCTTTTCAAGCTGTTTGCTTTATTCCCACAGTTCTCTGTTGGGTTTCTGTTTTCCAGACATAGTCCAGTCTTTGCAGTAAGGAGGAGGTGGTGTGTTTTGGTTTTTCCATTTGTTTTAAGTGAAGTGTTTAGATCAGATACATTCTCTATCCAAGCTGTTGGTATTTCATGAGACTGCCTGAGATCCACAGCCCACATTCCTGAACCTAAAATGCGCCAGATTTTCACCAGATGTGTCCCTCTTGTGAAGGGTTTGGCCGTGAGCCTGAGGTCTTTGGATATATAGTAATCCCAGGCAAATGGCAGCTGTATGAGCACAAATCAGCTGCATGGTATTTGAGCTGTTTTCCTGGCATCTGTGGATACAGCAAACCTGCCATGGGGCTGATCTCTTCGTGCGTGGTAAACCCAGCACTGTTCTGGCAGGTCTCCTGTGCTGAGATAGCTCTAGTGTCACTTGCAAACTTCTCTGGGATTTCCTGGCATGCAGGAAGCCCTGTGTGAGTCTGCAGATGTCCTACCTGAGCACCAGAAGCTGGCAGTGAGGCCCCTGAGAGCACAGAGAAGAAGAGGAGAGGCCCTGAGAATACAGACACAGAGGGGTACCAGGATAAAACCACAAATCATTCATAGGCAATTACTGGTGACCAAAGGAAGGCACTTGAGATCCAGGCAGAACCTCTTTCAGAGCACAACTGGATGTGATATGCCTTCCCTCTGACACCCAGTTGGTTCATCAAGCCGTAACTGAACTGAAGAGGGGTGATGCACTAGACTTGACTGTGGTAAGTCATGAATATATTTTGGAAGAGCTAGCTATTGAGAAGTTAATTTACTTCAGTTAAAAGCTGAGGTGCGAAAGAGGGGTTTATTTCAGAAGAGCAAGAATCACAATACTGGTTTAATAAGGTCAACTATACTTAAGAATCATAAAATTAATTTAACAAAGGCAGCTATACTTAAGAATAACAAATCAGTTAATAAAGTCAGCTATACTAAAGAGCCTTAAATGGACTTAATATGGAAGAAAGTGGGAGGAAGCTCTTCTTGTTTAAATCAGAGATGCAAAAATTTTGTAGAAGTTGCATCCCAAACGGGCAAAAATTACAGATAGAGTCTCTAGGCCCAATTAGATCAATAATCATCTTAGAATGAGTTACTGATTCTGGGAAGAGAGCCTGTAAGGAGTAGAAAATTCTATTGTGTAGAACTGTGTGTCTTAGATATGAAATTATGAGAATTTGCAAAATAAACAAGTAGCAAAACCACCTTGAGATACATGTGTATCAAAACAGAACAAGGAAAGGAGTATCTGAAATGTTGCAGTGTGTGGATGGAATAGAGATTAGGTAGTCTTCAATTATATCCCCAAAATAAATTACTTAATTTACACCAGTATTTAACACAAAGGCAAAGAAAGAATGGATAATGGGAATGCGGGTAGGGAAAATACCACATTTAAAGCCAAGAATTTAAGAATTTAATATGCTTCTGTCAAGGGAAATGACTAATCTTTATCCCAGAATTCTGAAAGTACATCTAAAATTACACATCCGTAAGCAAGTATTTTAAATAGATCTGTCAAGTTGGGTGTGGAACTGCATGACTAGAGAATAGGAAATATTTTTTTTTTTTTTTTATTTGAGAAGAGAGGACAAAGTAATCTTACAGAACTGATAGTTTGACCCTAATAACATTTAAGGCTTTAGAACAAATTCTGAAGGAGAATGTAATTACAGACAAGGGAGGTAAATGAAACCTGGAGTATAATTAAATTAATTTTTACCGTAAGTAGTTCACATTAGATTAAAGTGATAGTTGTTTGATGAAATAACCGATGTCTAGGCAAGGGAAAAATGATGGAATGTGATCAGGGTGAATTTTAATTGGACACTTGACACAATGCCACAATGGGAACCATCAGCTCAACTGATGGAAACTAGGAAAAAAAACCAGTGAAGCAGGTTTGCAAGCAATTTATGGGCATAGGTGTACATGTAATGTCCAAGGTCAAGCACTGAGCTGGAATACAGTTAATATTTTAAGTTCCTTCTGGGGCAATTGTCTTATAATGACTTTGAATAAAAATATAGGAATGTGGAGATGTTAGTGAGGAAGCATTATCAATAACTATGTGGGTCAGAGTATCATGCAGTGGAAGAAATGATGAATTTAGAGCAGTGAAAGCTCAGGCTCATTGATACCAATGACAAGAATGTCCTCTACAAGCTGGAAGATAATTGTTGAAAACAACAAAGGAGGAGAATAACCTCATATAAATATAAAATCACCTAATATAAAAATAAAACTTCATTCATACTTATGGAAAATATGGGCATTTAGGTGAAAAGGGTGTAGAAAGTGACCTGTCTGCTGCAAAACAGAGCTTTAGCATAGCCCTAGGAATGGAATTAGAATATTTGATTGGCAGTAAGTGAACAGTGACGGTAATTTACCAAGTATCTTTTACCCTAAGATCTTGGATCCAGGATCACAAATATTTCCTAGCAAGACTGAACTGATAGACCAGTGGTTTTCTAGTGCTTTCAGGCTGCAGAAGAAGCTTCCCAATAGAGGTGACAATCCCTCCATGGTCAGTCTAGACCAAGTAAGACTTTGTTTTTCTGATCATCTTTCACAGAATATTCATGGTTGTGGTGCATGAAACGCCCGGGAAGCTGCAACCTGAAAATCACAAGGGGTAGTGGGACACAAAAATTTACAGACACACCTCTAGTACCAGTTGTTTACTCAAGTCCTTCTGGTAGGGGGAGATTGAACAGATGATACAGAATCCACCATTTAGAGAAAAGGAAAAGTTTATTGGTACTTTTATAAAAGGAAACAGTCTCTATAATACATTGTTATAAATATTTATAAATATTCTGTGGGACTTAAGACCCACTCAAATAAATAAATAAATATTGCAATATAAATAAGTAATGCTTCCTTACATCTGGTGATTGCCAGCATCTCCTTCTTTTGACATTTTGATACAGTTCTCTATAGTTACAAATGTGTTTTTTTAATGTGAAATCCACAGTGCATTCACTTAGCTTAGGGACTGAATCCCCTGGCTTCTGATGGAGTGAGCAACCCTTCTTACTTTGTTCTAGAGTATGAATATAGAGATGGTATTGAGATTTAACCCCACCAACATTTCTCATCAAAGTTTGATATGGATCGAAACAGAATTTCTCATGATTCAAATTGTCTTAGGAGTCCTAGAGAGCTCTGTGGATCTCACAATTTATACAAAGTGAAAACTTTGCTCATGTAATTGCAGTCCAGAGTTCTCAAGGAGCAAAAGCCAAGAAGAATGGTATAGGAATCTAGTAAACATATTAAACAAGAACATATAAATAAAATCACACCTCTCCACTGTATAGACAGCAAGGTAAAAATCTCGCTGTGTTTGAATAAGCAAGAAAATACACAGCTAGCCACTCACCCTGCAATTCTCCTAAATCTGTTAGAAATACTCCTCCCTTTTGAAACTAAGCAAAACATGATGAATTTAGGGGATGAAAACGAACAAATTATGAGATAGAACTCTCGGTCTAATCCAAATAAGTTGACTTCTTCTGTGCCTCTAGGAACTTAGGTCAATTAGGAATCACTCCACGCGGGAAGACTATTGTAACAGCAGAATCAGGCCCTATGACTTTTCTAATGCACAACTTGGATGTATCACGTTGTAGATGTATCATGTTGTGGATGTATCATGTATATATAGGGGGAAAAAAAAGAGAATTTAAATGCTGTCAGTAGGACCGGCCCTGTATTAAATTCAGAACAATTTTAAAGAAAGCAAGAAACACAGGGGTCCTTATTTCTATTTTCTTAAACTGCTGTAACTCCAGTGGCTTCAGTGAATTGCTTCAGGAGACAGAAGAAAGCACAGGACCAGCATCTAACCTAATGTCTTCTGCATTATTGCTATGAGTACACTGAAGACAAACGTGCCACTTTCAGACTGTTGTCAGGCTGTTAAATATATTAAATAAACAAAGCAGAACAATCTGCATCTTGATGTGAAGAAAAAACATACATGCCAAAATGAAAAGCTCCACTCAAATACCTACCAGACTGGATTTTTGTGCAGCATGTTGGTACCTTGCTATTAATTTCTGCAGAGTACATTAAGAATAACAGATTTAAGATTACAGGAAGATCAAATCAAAATGAAAATAAAATAAGGGAGAAAAACAGCAAAGTACATAACACAATTTTCAGAGTCCTATGTGTAAATGAATATAGCTCCATTAAAACCAATCAAGCTATACTGAATTCTACCAGCTAACATTTTGACACCTAAATTATAATAAAAAACTCTGTTCTGGAGATACTGTATCTGAACTAAAGACCTGTAAACATTGTTTGTATATATGGAGGTTAGATTCTGATAAGTAAAAATCTACTGTAACATATAACTAGGGAAAAGATTTTGTCAACATTAGAGATCTCCTGTTTAATATTAAAGCAATTTCACTCTTACAAATATAAAGCATCTGATACCTGCTCAGAACTAAATGGAAACAGGGATGCTAAACGTAAATTCTTCCTTTCTAAATACAAAACTAATTTTCACTCATTAATGGGAGTCTTCGGGAGCTATTAATTATTTGGTAGCTATAAGGCATAATTTTTTGCTGTTTTCTTTTTCCCTGTATAGTTCAGCAATGTACAAAACGAACCATCCTGTTCAATGCACTATTGATTACTAGTAATTCTGGTACTTCTCTCTGAGTTGGAAATATGCAAAACTACATTATATTTCCATTTTGTGATGCTAGAATTCAGTGAATATAGCAAAGCACTTGAGAGACAGTGAGACTCTTTTCCCAACCCACAGGCTGGATTCAGTGTTAGAAATGACTCTTTCTACACAAGACCATTTGCTCCTGTCCTGTTCTCCTGTCAGTTGCTCCAGTTTTCCATGTGTGCTGCTCTTAGGGCAGCAGAGTGGTTACTCTTTTACTCATATGGATGTGAAAAGGGACTCAAGTGCCTATTTAACAGCTAAGAATTTATAAGAATTTATTATAATTTTTGTATAATAAAAAAGAGGATTCTCCGACTCTGTTGACAATTTAGATCCTCCAGGTCTCTTCTCAGTTCTATTAGTAAGGTAACATTGGTTTCTCATTTTGTTCAAATGAATTCTTTTTTTCACTGATGCATACTTGAGGTGATTGAGACCCTAAAATGTTTGGGTTTTATTACTCTATTCAAAAATGTACCTTCTTTCCAGTAAAACAGTACCTCGTCTGGAAAATGTCCAACTTGGGTTGGTTTTTTTTTTCAGTGAATGGTCATCTGTAAGCACAAAATTTGAAATCAAGGATTTTTTCCCAATGTCTTTGAGGTTTCTAATAGCCATTTTGACATTCAGACCGAGTGTGCTAGACAGTTCCTTTTGCCTCTTCTGTTCACCCATGTCTTCTCTTTGCAAGTGGTGGGGCCACAGTTATCTTGTAATATAAAAGCGAGGACTTGCATACCTTCTGGCATCCATCATAGCATGTGGGTCATCTGGGTTGACCACGTCATTCTGGTTGATTCTCATGGGTTCTCTGGGTATGTGGGGAAAGTCTGCTTGCTGCTGCAACTGAGATCTGAACGTGGAGATCTTCCTCTGTGGGACCAGGATCTGGTGAGGATCCATTGGATCGCTATCTGCGCTTCTAGTATTTCTGTGGGGCTCAGGTGTGTTGAATCGAAACAAAGGGATTTCATTTCTCCTAGACAGAAACTGGGAGTATGGTGGTGGATTCATACCAGGGAGGAAAGCTTGTTTAACTCTCCCTAAGCTAACAAGGAAGTTGTGTTTGGGAGATTGGTACACATCATATCCATTTTCCAGTGTTCTGTGGTTGAACATGCAGTCCTCTTGACTGAAGTAATGCTTAGGGAAAGAAAATATGGCAGCTGTGAGCAGATCGATTTGGTGAATTGCAAGTGCTGATTAAAGACTGAAAAAGGGATAAGATCTTGTAGCAAGTGTTTTCCTGATCTGCCAGCTCTGCAAGTCAGACAACTCAGGCTTGGTCAAATGTAGAACTGAGATGCATGCTCATGTTTTCAGCAAAGGCATTACAATGATAATATTGTTTTCTTTCAGAGGGATGCATTGTTTGAGTTACTCCCAACCCACGGCTCTATACTGCAGCAGGAATTATCACCAGATCTCTCTTTCTGCCTTTGTTTACTCAAGGAGAAACTCAGCTGATT
>JAAGNO010018703.1:0-11186 GCA_033439905.1 Ceryle rudis | reverse complement strand
AAATTACATATATATTATTTATATTTATATTAGATTAGATTAAATTATAAATATAACTTTTAAGAACATCCTTTGCTCCTTATATAAATATGCAAAAACATCATTACCTGCGCTTATATTTTTGAGTGTATGAATAAGATGCTATGCAGCAATAACAATAAACATGAATTTATGATGCCCAGCTACTTGTGATTTGAGTGCTGCTAAAAAAGAAGTGCTTTTGAAATACTATGAAAGAGCTCTAAGTCTTAAAAAACACCCATTTTTCTACCAACTGTGGTGTTTGGGACAGTTATTTAGCACAGTAAGAAGAACGGTTTAGTTTTCCATGAAAATAAACTCTTATAAGACAATTTGACAACCTTTTAGTTACAGCAGGGTATAGTTACTTCTCATGAACCCCAAAGGCTTCTTTTATAACAGTCTAGTCTTTTATAGTTTCCTCCTTTTTAACTGACCTTTGCATATCCATGTTCTATGCATATTAGAGTTAATTTCAGTAATTATCAGCTCTCCACTCCAAAGTAAAGATTTTATGGATGCTGTCATTTTTCCATCACTGTTGTGGTGAGTTTGTCAGTGCAGTTCCTTTGGTAATATTGTCAGTGCAAGGGGAAGCAGCTATATGGGGGATGCCATCACCAACCTCTAATAGGATCTTCCACAAGAAGCTGTGGGTAAAATCATGAAGTGAAGGATAATTCACGTAGTTTTTCCTTGCAGGGTATTACAGGAACCATAGGACTTCTCTTATGGAAGGAATAAACTTCCTCATCCACTAGATTTCTTCAGAGCAATTTTGTTTATTTGTTAGACAAAATGAGGATTATAATCATGTATATCTTCCACCCCATAGCTATACTCCTCTGTCTGCCTGCCTAATGAGATGAGGGGAATTTCTACAGGTAGTGAGAAAACCAAAGTCTTCCTTTCCCTCCCCTGCTCCCATGAAGACTGAGGGTCCATCGTAAGCTACTTACTGTAAATGGTTTGGTGAGGAACACCATCAACATAGCCATCAGCGTTGATTTGGAGATGGAAGCTGTTCCTCTCTGTATCTGTGTAGAGGTGCATCAGGCGATCTCCATTCCCCCAGCTGGGATTCAACAGTGGAGAGGAGTTGGGAAAGGCAAGGGTAGCCTTCAGGCTGCAGAGTACCAGCAGCATGGACCTCAGGCAGCTGTAGGGATTGCTCGGTGGCATGGCTCACTGTTCCTCGCTGTTGGTCGGTGTCTGCTGCTTGATAAGTGTCTGTGCTTCTTGCTTGTGTCTGGAGCGTGAATCCTCAGACAGGTTCCCTTCTTTTCTGCAGAGGCTTATAAAGAGAAGCAAAGTGACATCACACAGGAAAAACTTCTCCACATCCTTGATTTTTCTCAAAGCAACATTTTAAGTGTCCTGAAACCTCAAGGGAAGGATCTCTGGCTAAGGTGTGTGGGGGAAAAATGTAAGGTTTCTAAAGACAGCTCATGAAAGCTAATCATATGTTCAAATGTTATCTACAACTCTGTGACATCTGAAAGCTTCCCACGCCCCGTTAGATCCAGGAAGAGCAATCCACTGTACTTTACTTGTACTGAAGGGAATGACCCTTCAGACCTGAATGATTTTTTTTTTTTCAGATATGTTTATTCAGATTCCCAACTCCCCTTTCAGTTTCCAAACTAAGTTCTAATTTAGTGGAAGCATCAAATATTGCTAAAATGTTTCTGCAAATGTATCAAAAGCTGATATTAGGTTGTTGTGGGCCTTATTCCCCCTTCACTGTGGTGTAAGTTTAGCAGTGAGGCTGTTTGTGTCACTCCATTTAAGCAAAGGAAACTTGATATGAACACAATCCACTTTAAACAAACAAGCTGTCGCTTTTATTTCTTCTGTTTCACTTTGAGTCACCTAAATAATTTAAAGTTGGCCAAACAGCTGAAAATTACCTGTAAAACAATTTAAAACTTCACGTTTGTTCCTGCATTGCACATCTGGCTGGCAGTCTTTTAGAGAGTCATACAGGTTAGCACAGCCAGGTCTAAGACCTGAATCAAACCTGAAATCACTCTTATTGGCACATTTTTATTACCTCAGGTACAGCAAGCAAGCTTGGAAGAACTACAAAGGGACATGATCAAACTGAAACCAAATGGACAGCGATGTTAAAAAATATTCCAGGTTACTGGTTTTTGGTTGTCCTGCCAATGTCCTGTATCTTTACAAACAAATTATCTGATTTAAAAAAATATAGTTTCATTTATTGTATGAAAATGCTGTGCTCACAAGACACTGTGTATCCAGATAAAACAATGATGGTAGGAATAACAGGTTTTAAAACTAGGCTGTCTTAAGCTTTCTTTCAAAAATTAATAGGAAACTGAAAAAAGTACCAAAAATAAATTGATAATTTATTTTAAAGAAACCTGAGGATTTAATTGCAGAAGTCTCAGGTTTAATTACAGTCTCTAGTTGGACACAGTATGCAAAATTCTTAGTTTCATTAACAAGCTGTGGAGCAGTACCATCAGCACCCAGCATATTATGGATTGATAAAACTGCAACCAAGTGCAGAAGTTAATGTCATTTACTTTTTTTTTTTAATTGCTTAAAATTAGCAAAACTCTGCCAAACTCTTCTGTGTAAATCTAGAGACTTGCGTCAGTGTATATACACCTGTGTAAATGACAGCAGATTTTAGCCAAAGTGTATAAGGGTCATATCTTAAACTGAGCAGACTGACAAAGCTGTCTCCACTGAGAGACAGTCTAGGCCACAGGTGTTTTACTGGTTATAACATCAGAAATGCTTTACTTCAATTTAAAAGATAGCTTGGAAGGAAAGAGGGGTTATTTTCTCCTCTCCCTCTCCCTCTCCCTCTCCCTCTCCCTCTCCCTCTCCCTCTCCCTCTCCCCCTCTCCTCTCTCTCTTTTCTCTCTTATTTATTTATTTTTAAGATGTATCTATTTGTTGTTGAAATTACCCGCCAATATTTTTCACTCTGATATTAAACCAAATGTTTGGGTTTGTCGGAGTTTTTGTTGTGGTGGTGGTGGTGGTTTGTTTTGTTTTTCTTTTGCTTCCTTTCATTAGACTACCATGGAAATGCAAATGTGTAGAACCTCAGAAGCAGCTGCAAAAGTTTCTGTGAGCAGCACTTACTGGAATTTTTTGTGATTGTTTTCTGAATGCAGTTTTTCTGGTCTGATATTTCATGTTCATAAAGAAGCTTTTCTACATCTGCCATTATGTTCTGTTCTGATCTCTCTCCTGTGTCTCAACTGCAGAAGAAAAAGTTCTCAGATGTTTTAAAAAATTTTTCAAACCCCATTTTAGCACATGACAGTTGTGAGCAGCTGTTTCATTTTTTCAGATGTCAAAAAAGCAAAGACTACTTTCACATGCTTACATTGTCTGACATATTCAAGTTTCCCATAGGGTCAGTAAAACTCCAGACGTTGCTGAGTTCTGTTTAAGCTGCTGGGCTAAAGCAAATTTACATTAAATCTCTGCTTGTGAGGATGATAATGCAAATTTTGCTTTTTCACTGCATGTGATTATTTTTTTTTAACTATCCATTTATTTTCTATTTCAGGCTGATACATTTATTCCTTCTGTTGATAGCTCACTTACTTTGTCCTACCCATTCAGCTGCTGCTGAAGTAACTGGGTGCATGAAAGCTTGTGTACTTCTTGAGCTGTGTCTGTTAGACTAATAGATGTGATGACAGCATTTCTCCTCTTGTATCATTACACTTTTGCATCAGTAATAACAATATTTCTGCAGCTTTTACTACATATGTCAATATTGCTTTTTTAGATCTCTATATTGTTATATTTGATGAATTGAGAAAGCTTTTTCAGCTCTCAGTAAAGAATTATCTGTAGAGTCTTAACAGATTTTGCTTGCTTTAGAAAAAATAAAAAAAATGGAACTGAATTTGGAGATGAAGAACATTCCAGCACACTCAAAACTGATGTTCTTCTTTAATTCCTACCTTAGTCCAAATGGATAATCGAGGTAGCGATAAATTGTGTTAAAATATGAAAATTAGGTTAATCCCTCCTATTAAGTCCCTACATTTTTAAGCAGATGGGAGGGAAAGTGTGTGCTGTGAAACAGCTGTGTGAGCACATCTGGAGCCTGAGACATGCTGTTGGGAAAAGGGAGGTCTGACCTATGCCTCAGGATTTGAACATGGTTGTTTCTATGTCAGGATGGCCACATTGCCCTATTTTCCACTTCTCACTGCAGGAATGAAGGGACTTGGGCTGGCTGGATCAATGGGCTGAGGCCAATCATATGAGCTTCAGCAAGGCCAAGTGCCAGGTGTCCTGCATTTGGTCCACAACAATCCCAGGCAATGCTACAGACTTGGGGAGGAGTGGCTAGAAAGCTGCTCAGCAGAAAGGGACTTCGGGATGTTGATCAGCAGTCGGCTGAACATGGACCAGCGGTGTGCCCAGGTGACCAAGAAGGCCAAAGGCATCCTGGCTTGTACCAGGAATAGTGTGGCCAGGAGGGCTAGAGAAGTGATTGTTCCCCTGTACTTGGCACTGGTGAGGCTGCACCTTGAGTACTGTGTTCAGTTTTGGGTGAGGTGCTGGAGCAGGTCCAGAGAAGGGCAGTGAAGCTGTTGGAGGGTCTTCAGAAAAACTCCTATGAGGAGCAGCTGCGGGAGCTGGAGTTGTTTAGCTTGGAGAAAAGGAGGCTGAGGGGATAACTTATCACTCTCTACAGCTACATGAAAGGAGGTTGTAGAGAGGTGGGTGTCGGTCTCTTCTCACAAGTTATAACTGATAGGACAAAAGGGAATGGCATCAAGTTATACCAGGGGAGGTTTAGGTTGGACATTAGGAAAAAAATCTACACCAAAAAGGTTATCGAAGACTGGAACAGGCTGCCAATGGAAGTGGTTGAATCACCATCCCTGGATGTATTTAAAAGCCATCTAGATAGAGTGCGCAAGGATATGGTGTAGTAGTGACCCTGGTAGAGTAGATAATGATTGGACTTGAGGATCTTAAAGGTCTTTTCCAACCATGCTGATTCTGTGATGTTACACAGCCAGTATCGGGTGCCACAGTGGTTGCAGGCATTTCCTTGGAAGCGTCCTGCAAAGGCAGCTGGGAGACAGCCCAGAGGGTGCCACCCATGGTGGATGTCAGGAACCACTGAAGTAAAGCAAAGACATTCTCACTTCAGAGCAAGGCTGAAAGGATAAGACAGGCCCCAGCTTTCAGGACAAAATGTATTTGAAAAAATTACAGATGCTCTGCCCCTCAGTGGGTCTCATTCCCCTCCCTCTCTCTGCCATGCCTTCATCCCAGGCCTGTTCCTGCTCCCTCCTTGCATCAGAGGCAGCTAAGGTCTGGGTAAGGTAGTCTGGGTGCTCAGCTGGGCCAGGTGCCTCAACAGTAATGCCTGTGATGCTTGTGCCTTGCTGGTACGATGTGTGCTAAGGGTGCTATCTCAGGATATGCAGCGAATGGGACACAAAACAATGTCTCTAAGTGAACATAATAACTTTCTGTGCTGCACAAAGTAGATGTTCAGCAGAAAGTTTTGTAATTTATTTAAATATGATCATTTAACTGCAAATTATACCCAAAACTGTACACAGAAGGAACAACAAGGCTCACAAGGATCAGCCTAGGATCCAGCTTTTCCCCATTTGGGCTGCTTTGAGTTTCAGCCTTAGGTCATTTCTTGATCAAAACTTCCCATTTCAAATATGTAAACCCCCGATCTCAGCAACTCTATGTCATCCCTTGCCCTGCTGCTAACAGAGGATGCCTTCAATCAACTACAGAGGACTTAAAAGGGAAAGGCAAGCTTTTTTACAACAAATGTAACTTACTACAAATGATTTGCAGGCCCCTTGAAAGCGCTTTATGCACCATCAAAAATTTGCAGGTTAAAACCCAGGATTTTCCAACTCAATATAATGGAGTTGCTTTCCAGAATTCTCCTACGAGTGAAAATGCACGTTCCCTCACAGTGCTGGACTACTTTTCATCATGTAGGAGCACCTGTAGCACTGTTGCTTAATAAAGTATATTGACTTATATTTAAACAGGTGTGTGGCTTGTCCTTTTGCAGAACTCTGCAATCTGGGTATGTGGGGTGGCCTCAGGGTGCCTCTTGCTCTCTGCTCTTTCAAAGATCACAAAGGAGTTTGGGCTGCCAGATTTGAAACCACCTGTGCTTTTAACAATTTTCTTTGCACTGTGTCTCTTCAAAGAGGTCAGAAAAATCAGGGCCCCTTCCCTCTGCCTCTCTTTCCTTAAAATCACTGTAATAACTGGCTCTGGGACAATAACATCGTCAGCGTTGGAAATACAAGGGTGGAGTGCCTCTCCAGAAGTTATTCTAGGAATAATGACGCACTAAGTCAACGATATGTACAGTGGATGCTCTGTGTGTATGTGTGTGCAGGAGCCTCTGCCACAGACTTTACCCGGTGTTGTTAAACACATCCTGAGTGACCTTATTTGGATGTCCCATTCTTGTCACACTGCCCACGACTAAAGAAAACATCCTGGCTAGGTTCACCTACGTGAAACAAATGAGGTAAACACAGCCCACTGGGTCTGAGACCGCAGCATGTACTAGCAGTTTTTGCAATGTGCTTGCCAAATACGTTGGTTTGGGTCTTCTCTTTTGCCCCCTTCACTCTTTCTTTATGTAGCAGATATTTTGGCAATCCACTTCCAACTTCAGAAGTGCTAAATCACCTGCACAGGCAGATCAGAGAGTGAGATTACTCAAGTAGCTTCCTCGTTGCCTTCCTCTACAGGATGTGGGATGTATGGTCTTCCCAAGAAATGTCTGGATTTTCTTCTTGGCACTTCTATTTCCAGTCAGGCAGAAGACTGGCATAAGCTTTCAGCTCTGGTTCACATGTCCAATAGGGGTGGGGAGGTGAGGGGCAGCTTTTTATCAGTGGCTTTAGAGACAGTGAGCTTTCAAAATTTAATGCAACAAAGACAGGCAGAAAAAGAAAGCCCAAATATTTCACTCTATTCTGAGGAGGAGGTAGATAAGAGCAGAATTCCCTGCCCGCAAATGTCCCAGATGGGCATTTGTGATGCTGTTTGTGTTGTTTTGCTTTAACTAACTGAAATGAAGGGCCTCATTCCTCCTCCAGCTGAAATCCTTGGCAGAGCTCCCAGTCAAAGCAGAACCAGTCCCTAAAAGGTTGTGTTTTCTGAACAGAGAGTGTTTCTGTCATTTTAAATGGTCTGGATGTTCTTAGGTATTGTGGAACAGAGAAGTTACAATCTGTGATGAGAGCTGCTGATACCCTCCATTTCCAAAGAGGTGCTGCCAGTTATTGAAACGGACTCCCAGGTTGTGGCACTCATTCCTCCGGGCATGGGAAACCCCTTCTATGTGTGGGAACCTGCTTCTTCTGCAGCTCAGGTCAGGACCTGGACACAACCAACCTCATAGATCATCTAATATGCTTGGTGGTAGGTAGATGAGAGGATGTCCTTGCCCTAGGGTGAGACTAATGAGAAAAAGTTGGTGGAGATCTGAGGGTGGATCCCAGCATAGAAGTAGCAGGCAAGGGGTCAAGGTAGGAGGTATTGGTGTGAGGGAGTACACCAAGAGAGTGAAGGAGGAGGCCACAAAGACAGACGTCTTTTCACATTTGGCTGTGGTAGCTGCTGTTCTTCTTTGTACATGAGCAAACCCTGAGGTAATCTGCTTGAGCAATGCAGGTGGTTGAACCTAATGCCCTTTCTCAGTGTCTTGTGGTATCAAGTTCTCCTGCTAATCTATGGCTTAAAATATCTACATATATTTAAAACCACATAATTTCATCTCTTGGTGTGCAAGGTACCATAAGAGTGAAAGAGTTCTGACTTAATTCTGCTCCCACATGCATATTCGTATCAAGTCTCAGTTGTCTGGTTTTTTTTTTCCTCAAAACTAGACAACCCAACCCAGTCTGAGATCTCTCATGGAGATCTCTGCATGCTTTCTCTGAGCATCCTGCAGCTGTTGCTCTTGCTGCTCAGATCCCAGCACAAACACCTTGATTCACTTCAGTGAACCCTCTATAAGATAAAATCCACATGCCCAACAGTAGGAATCACGGCACTTGTCTGTCCCTTGTTTCTCTGCACGACCGTTCTTGCTCTGCTAGATACATCTCCATTGTTTCTTATATTCCCTAATGTGATAAAATCAAATGCTTTTTAACCTGTCGGCCATGAGATGAGGATATTAAACATGTGCCGGGTGGCTTTTCCCAGTGGGTTGACCACAGGCTGGGATGCAGCCCCTGGGGCAGTAGAGCCAGCAGAGGACAGTCATGGCCAGCAGAGCCCTGGCAGGAAACCCCAGGGATGAAGAGCAGCTGAACCAGCAGCTGGAGGCAGTAACATTGGGTAGGCAAAGAATCAATAAGATGTTGCTTTTTTTAAAAAAAAACAAACACCAAAACACAACAAAACAAAATCCAGAAAGATAATATAATATTTTCCCTTTCATCTGCAGGGGAAGGGAGTAAAAAGAGTAAAAAGGCAGACTCTGAAAGACTCCTCTTGGTTACACTCTAATTTAGAGTCTGGCACTCAGCTGTTCGTGAAGCATTTTGCCCAAAGTGGCTTTGTTGTCTTTCACTTCTGTTCAGTGTTCTGGAAACAGACAGTGTAAATACAAATGTGTCCTTGGGAAAGCCTTCTTTTACTGTGCCATATTTCAGACTTGAAACAGAAACTTTAGGGTGCTCAGGGTTGAAGGTAACTTAAATTTCTTGATGCTCTTCTCATGCTTGATGCTTAATTACAGCAGCTATACTGAATCCAAACCCTTATAGCCAAATGCGACTGAAATGATGTTGCTATTGAAGTGGTCAAGGAATTTTTTTTTTCTCCTGTAAATCAACACACACAAAGTAGATAATTCAGGTTTATAGATACTTCTTTAGATGTGTGAACTCCTTGTCTCTTGTAAAAAGCTGTAGGGGTTGGTGGCACTTATGTTGGAGTCCAATAAAGTAAAATGTAGTTTGCTGTAATGGAAAGCTACTTGAAGTCTTTGAAGGACATTTATTTTCTCAGCTTCAATCCGAGTTTGCTTTTGAGACATGTGTGCCCTTACACAGAGGGCTAAGAGGGATGGTGATGACAGCCTTCTAAGCAGAAGGAAAAGTGTTAAAATACACCTTTTTTTTAAGGATAGTTTTCTTATTTTATGTTTCCAAATCTGTTTTGGGAAGGAAAAATTCAATGTGCTCTCCACAACCCTTAAGTTTTCAAGTTCACAGCAATGGTGTTTGATTTAGACATAAGTAAAAGAGAATGTCTAGCCAGTATAAACTCACCATTCAGGTTTTCCATCATTGAATGTCTTTTCAGGTAGATTTGCAGCTACTATATTCCTTTGTGTGCTGCAGACACAATAGTTTTTCATGTTGTTTTCTCTGTCTTGTTGCTAGCAAGGAGGAACTTGAATAACACATTGATGGATGCACAAGTTCATTGGCTGCTGGGACACTGATCCTGAACCTGGACCCTACTGATCTTTGGCCATTTTCATAGCTGGCACAAACTAATGTCATGCCAGGGCTGGCTGGGAAATGTTTTGAAACATTCTGTTTCAAAAAAGACAAGCAAGCTGGTTTTGTCATCTTAGTGAAGTTTTGGACTCTCATCAAACTGCTCTAGTTTTCCCAAAACCAAGATTTGCTGGCTGTGATTTAAAAAATAAAACAATCTTACAAATGCAACCTAACACTTTTTTTAAAAAAATACCTTCTTTATTACCCTTTCTGTAGTCCTAATGGACCTTCTTACATGCCAGAGGCTGGCTAGCCCACCCCCCTATTTTAGACATGACTGTGTCTCTTTGACACTGCTATCACTTCAAGACCCCTTTTTCCAGGGTTCTTTCATCCCTAAGTCTCCACTTCTGCAGAAAGAATGGTAATGAATTCAAGTGAACACCTTCATGACAGCTGATGACCAGCTCACCACAGGCTGGTGTTGTGCAGAACATTCAGAAGAATTTTCATACAGAAGAAATTTCACAGTCATTCAAGTGGCTTGTAGATCTGTCTGTTGATTGTTATAGGGGTGTTGAAAATAAATCAAATTTGATATTATCCTCTCTTCTTTTGAAGTCTGCAAGTTTCTCTTTCAAATTTGCAACACAAATGTGTACAGATTTGCTCAAG
Source organism: Ceryle rudis (assembly GCA_033439905.1). Lineage (NCBI taxonomy): Eukaryota > Metazoa > Chordata > Aves > Coraciiformes > Cerylidae > Ceryle > Ceryle rudis. The sequence goes on along the minus strand of JAAGNO010018703.1, from coordinate 1,014 downwards.
ATACACAAAATGTGGCACCCTACCATGCCCCTAGATGTTGCCTTCCCTTTCTCACATTTCCTATTGCCTTTGCAAAAATGATGTTTTCTGGTGAGCTGGCATGGAAGTGCTGCAGCCTATCTGTCTAGATTCTGAAATCTGCTCTGTGCTATCGTTTCTCTGTCCCTGGCATACTGAGTTCTGATGACCTGCTTACCCAGGTAGTGTGTCTTGTTTGAAAAAGTGTATTCTTTCTCCTGGTGTCTTGTTTCTAGGTCCTTAGGAATACTGAGAATACAGATATACAGCCTCAACAAGAAAATCAGTTCATGCATCCAACTCTTATTGTCGTACACTGCAAGGTGGCTAAAAGTAAGCCAGATTGTTTATTTGGGGAAAACTCTTTGGTTTAGGAAAAGTTTCCTAATTCCCAGCATTGATCTTAGTCTAGCACTGGGATTCAGGGCTTTTGCACGGTGTTAGCTGCATGTTTATATTCAAGTGCAGAAGTACTTAACATATTTTCACTAAGGGACTGTGCCTCAAACCAGGCAAGATCATGAAGTTAGAGTCAAATAAGTTGCTTGTGCTGCTTGCTGTTCCTGTCAGCTCAGCCTGAGATCTGAAGGCCTGGCTGCATCAAAGCACTGTCAGGAGTCAAGGTAGGGTAAGGATTTGTCCTGTGTCCACTACTTTGCAGTAACTGCTTGTGTTTTGACTCTGCAGTAAATGTTATCTGGAACAATCCCCACTATCAATACAAGCTTGGGGAAGAGGCAATAGAGAGCAGCCCTGCAGAAGAGGACTTGGGAGTGCTGGTAGACGAGAAGCTGGACATGAGTAGCCAGGGTGTGCTTGTAGCCCAGAAGGCCAATCGCATCCTGGGCTGCATCAAAAGAAGTGTGGCCAGCAGATTGAGAGAGGTGATTCTGCTGCTCTACTCTGCTCTGGTCAGACCTCACCTGGAATACTGCATCCAGCTCTGGAGCCCTCAGCACAGGAAGGACACGGACCTGATGGAGCGGGTCCAGAGGA
>JAAGNO010018702.1:38415-62695 GCA_033439905.1 Ceryle rudis | reverse complement strand
GAGGGAGAGGTGCTCCAGCCCCCTGATCATCCTTGTGGCCTCCTCTGGCCCTGCTCCATCAGGTCCATGTCCTTCCTAAGCAGCTATTTACATTTGTTCTTCAGGTTACAGAAACAGAGATCGTTGTGTAGTGAGGGCAGTGGGTAATGTTTGTATACTTATATAAGTTAATCTCAGTTTTCTGAGTGTGTCACTGTACCTTACTGGGGGAGAATTAGATTAGCTTTATGAAATTAAGGCATCTTCAGCTCAGTGGAAATGATCAAGCAAACATCTGGCATTTCTGTGCTTCCTGAACAACCCATTTGGCCCAGGGATTGAATCAGGCTGTGGATGTACATCCCACTGCAGAACTTGGCCCACTGGTGGAAAAGGTTACTGTCGTGATCCTGCCCACGGCACGTGCTCAGTGCGGTCTCTCGTCCAGGCATTGCTGTACCCTCAGGCTGGCTAAGTCAATCACCCATGTGCACAGAGGCTGGTTAGTCTAATTCTTCATTTTCATCACGTCTTCTTATTTTGGGTGAGTGAGGTTTAGAGGTGTTAAGAGGCAGCTTTAATACAGTTTTATCTCTTAAATTCACTCTTCAGCATTGAGAATATAGTATTAAGATGAATTATCTTCATTTTTTCTGAGTCTTCACAGTTGTGTTTCAAAAGGGATTGCAAAGACTGGTACCACAGGAGATATTTTTTTATTATTATTATCATTTTATTTTTGTTTTTTATTTTCCCCAACTGTGACTGCGTGGGAGTTGGTGTTAGGTAAAGCATCCTCCCGAGGGACATGGAGAAATGGACTGAAACACAAGCATGACAATTCTTGCAGCCTGCTCTGAAGATGGAGTGCAGGCACCCTCAGAGGTCACTTGAAAGGAGTTTTGCTACTGTGAAGCTAGAATCTTAACACTTTGGCCAGAATGTCTAAAGTACAGTATGTTTTCTCCAGGTATTCTGATCTGTTTTTGACATGAGGGAACTGTAGTGCAGCCCAAGTAGGAGGGATTTGGTTAGTGTTTGCTTGTTTATTTGTATGGAGAAATGCCGTTATGCTTGGATCTGAAACATTATCTGGTAAAAATTACAGGGGTGGGGGTCATAATTCTGATTATATTTTCTGTTTCTATTATCTTGGATTTTTTTGTGGCTTTCAGTTGGTGGGAAGAATTTTTCAATTTCATACCTATAGTCTAGCTTTGGATTTGAATGCTAGCAGTAGTTGAAAAAAAATAAAGGCAGACTGAGGGAATCCTGGGTGTGATAAAGGATCTGAAATCAAAGTTGATCTCTCTTGGTCATTGTACTGTTAATTTTTATTTCAAGTAACTTTAGTCTGTCTGAAATGAGCATTATCCTGAAGCAGGAGGTTTTTTGTCATTGTTAGTATAAAATGGATAGATTGTCTATGAGTTTTTATGTATGTATTCCATTTCAGACTTCAATAGCCCCTTTTCTGGTGCTTGCTCTAACATGTTTATTGTTTGTTTCCTTTTCCTTTATCTTCCCAAAGTATTTCCTAGGCCTTTTTAACAGATTAAGAATGGAACAAAGGTGAACATATTTAAACTGGATCTACATTTTCTTCAGGCAGTGCAAAACTCTTTACTATAATAATTCTTTATTGTGATAGCACCTCCGCAGTTGAGATTCTGTGATGACCGATTTGGAATTGATATTCTACCATGATTCTATAAATAGCTGTGTTTAGGAAATCATGCTGCACAGCACAGATGGAATGTAATTTCTGTGGAAGCAGCTTGTTTTCCCTCTTTTTCTTTTCCTACCTTCCTTCTCTGCTGTCCTTTTTTGCATTTCCTTCCCAGGCAACTAAACAGAATAGAGGTAGAGACATTTTATATGCCAACTGCCATCAAGATTTTTAAGGCAAATTTGTGTGATTATATACCCAGCGTGGGGAATATTATTTAAAGTTAGTGTGTGCTTGGTGTCATCTAGTATGTAGCAAATTTGCATGTTGCTGAAGCCCTAGAGATGTCTCCTGAACGAATAATGTTACTCCTTATTCTCATCTCTCACTTCCCTATCGTCTCTGGTGTCTCTTTTTAACAAGATACAAGTACAGCAGTTTGAAGGAACTGAAGAACTCGGAGGAAGGTAATAGGATGGAGTACTTTTTGCTGTCGTATCACTTGTTCCAGTCAAGCCTGGGCTGATAACATAGAGGCTGAAGGTAGTTGCTATCAAGGAGCTGTCAGGTCGCGTCAGTCCAATTACACCTGAAGCACCATCTTTGGTAGCCAGGGCAGTGACTTTACTAGCGAGGCCATAAACATGGAGACCTGGCTGCTCCCTGGTCCCGCACAAGTGCTGCTGAAATGCACCGTAGGTGGGAAGAGCTGCTGCTCCTGTCAGCCATGCAAAGCAGTTAAGTGCTAAGAAAATACACTCTGGTGACATTCGGGTCTCTGTCATTCACCCGAGTGTATTTAATAATGGGTCATAGCAGAAGTTGGGACTCCTCTTCTTGCCTGCCAAAGCCAGGGCTCTGCAGTTCCTAATGCTGGTCACACTAAAGCGTAGCTGTCTCGTGGCAGCCAGCAGAAGGTTGTTTCTTGCTGCTTCTCTTCCTTTTCCTGTTTTTTTAGCACCTCGGCTCTCCAGCCCTCACCCCCCCACTCCACGAGGCTATGGAGGCTTCTTTAGAGCAACTCAGCCACTGCTGCTGTGCTGACACACGTGCAGCTGCTCTGCAGCAAGGCCCAGTACGTTAGAGGGGGAAAAAGCCCTGCTGGTTTGGCCAGTTGGAAGGGAGTTAACACCTCGTAATGGCTTGCTGGAAAATAGGGGGTATGGAGTACATGTTACTGGTCATACTTGTCTTACCATGATGCCAGAAATAATGCAAGTTATATTTGGGCCCAAATACCTTATAGCTGCTGAGAAAAATGATACGGATTTAAGAGTAACAGCTTCAAGGCTGTGACTGATGGTAGAGCCACAGGAAGTGCTCCTGAATCTCTCCACATAAGGGTTGGTTTAATCGAGGGTCACAGTTCACCTTAAGTGTTGTCATGCGAACAGAAGGATGGCTGAAGGTTTGGCCGTGTCGAACAGCATCAGTTTTACTCAAAGGTTTTTCCTGCTGGGAATGGTGGGTGCTAATGGCATTTCAAAATCCTCTGATTTTTATTTTAATTGATTTTTAAATTATTATTTATTTATTTATTTTGAAGCAAATTGCAAGATAGTCAGAATGCTTCAGAAAAAAACGTGGCTTGGCAATATTGTCCTTGGTGCAGGTTTGATTATAGTGACAGCTTTAGACTTTTATTGCTTCTGACCCATGTGACAAATGTCATCAGTCTGTCCTAAAGACTTAGACAGTCTCCAAGCCTGCTATAAACCAAAATTATTCAAATCTGAAGGCAGTTAGGGTTTGGGAGTGGGGTCGGTAAAAACATTTACAGAATTAGAATGCCTTTATTCTTGGTATGAGGGTGTATTGTGTCATTCTGGCTTCACTGGCTGGTAGGTTTCAGCTGTAAATTATATTACAATAGTCTTTTGGAAGATGCTTAGCTGATGCATTTAATTAGAAGCAAATATATACCTGACTCCAGACAGAGATAAGAAAGAAAAGATAATATGTCCTACTTTCGAGAGCAAAGTCTCAAGAAATAGAAAATTTTGTTTGGTGTAGAATTGGAACATTAGAGTGACGAGTAAGGGAATGTAGGTGATTTTCTTAGTAACAGAAAAAAAAAATAGAAGCTTTAAAGTTAATGCATCTTTTTTTTTCCAGAAGCCAAGGTGAAAGAGCAGTAATGACTGCAGTCTCTTTGTACTCAGAATCATTGGCAGAAGACACCTTCAAGTTTCTTCCTTTTATATACTCTTCTGTTATATTTTAACAGAAAATATTTGGAAAATAAGAGCATTTTTGTCCTCTACTAACCACTTCAGTTACCAACCTCTTTGCAGAAGCGATGCATACCGCGTGTGTGTGGGAGAGCTCTCAGAGAATGTATAGATAATGACTCTCTTCCCTGCGAGGAGAAGATTGGGAGGCTGGTGACCATAGCGTACCCTACACTCGAAGGAGTGTTAGAGCTATGTGTCAATCCCCTACGCTTTTGGAAGGATGGTGATCCCCACTCTTCAGTGGGAGCTTGTGTACATGGGAACGCGTGTGCACCCATGCGGTGAAGAAGGAAGGAGGTGGGAAGAAGTGCTTGTGTAAATACTACTTGTGGGGCCCTGCTTTGAGCAGAGTCTTGGTCCAGATGACCACCAGGGTCCTCTTCATTCTACATTTTTCTATGATTCTAAATAAAATAACCCTAAGAACTGAGCTACTTAATTCCAGTTCTGAAGAACCTGGATACAGATAATTAGTTTCTACATCACAAGAACCTGGAAAAACTGTCTTCAGTAATGTTTGTGCTGCATTTTTGTGATGGCTAATGAGCATGTGTTTGTATATATACATAAAATATATGGGTATACTCTTTAATTTTGTTTATGAACCTGGAGACAGGCGGTGACCCAGTTTGCTAAGAAATGATACCATTACTGTGGCAGAAGATCAGTAGAGCTCTGTTTAATGGCACTGCTTATAATAAAAACAATAGCTTAATAATTATCATAAATAATAATGAATTGTGAAAAGTAACTTTAAAGATTTCTTTACGGTGAAACTATTTGCCATTAGAGTATTATTCCTATGGCTCAAAAGAGTGAACGTGGAAGACATGGATGGTCCACTAATTGATCTGCCGGGGCTGAAATGACAGAGCTCACAGATCAGCAGGTAGCAGTCGGACTTGCATAAAATCAGCTGGCATTCTCCCCACTTGCCCAAGGTGACATAGAGCCCCCCAGGTAGTGAGTGTTAAAAGGGTGCTAAGAAATAGCCACAGACCGGAGTAAGGATTGCAGTTGGCTTCTCTTGGGCATCTCAGCATCAGTAGGCAGGCTGGAGACAGGACTCCTGTGTTATTCCCATGAGTGGGTACACTGTGTTTGTTCCCCATAAGTGAAGTTTTCACCAACAGTATTTACCGTGTAAAACTTGTTTCACAAAAGCTGTGTTCAAGCAAAACCATAGCATGAATTGTGTTTGCGCATTCATTTTCTTCCCCGTGCTCTTAGGCAAGCAGTGGTTAAAGGCTCCCTTCCACATCCTTTTGCTTTGACGTTGTTTGGGGACACGTTGTACTGGACTGACTGGAACACGCATTCGATCTTGGCCTGCAGCAAGTACTCTGGGGAGGACCTGCGTGAAATACATTCCAACATCTTCTCTCCCATGGATATCCATGCTTTCAGCCAAAAGAGGCAGCCAAATGGTAAGCTGTCTTGCTTTCTTTTTTTAACTGCAAGTTGGAACTGATTTGCAAAAATCTTAATTAATCTTTCTGCGTGGCGGTGGGTGGCTTCACTTGCGTCACGATGCAGTTTTTCCACAGCAGAGAGTGGGAAAAGTCCCAAAGAGAAACCAAGTATTCTCTACATTGTTGGGGTTTTTTTAAGTGCAGAAATCATCTCTTGCCTTTTTTTTTTTTTTTTTTTTTCTCCTGCCTGCCACATTTATCCTGTTGTCATATTCCTTTTTCTGTTTCATGTGCCATAACTTGAGGCAACATGGTATTTTCATTTTATCCAAGCAGTAGTTCCTGAATGGAAAGTAGTGTTGATTTGGCAGATGGTATTAAGCAAGACTAGCTCTGTGTAATAACCGCTGTCTTAACCATTGTGTTAATTTACTGTGTTTGCATTTTGGTTTTATATATACAACCTACTATACGTTCAGCACTGACATGCTGAACAGTTTGTGAAAATGAGAAGAGCAGAGCTGAAACAAGGCTCTTGTTTAGAGCCAAGTGCTACTTCCCCAAGCAAGGAAACGTTCCACAGCCGTGCATTTTGGTACCACAAATACCCCGCTACTCAACACTTGGAATTAATTTTTTCTTGTTCTGTGTTTATCATTTCCCTCTTTAATCTGTGTTGCTGCCACAGATTCTACCACTCCGACGCCGTATGTGTCTTAACACACGAGATGAGGTCATTCCTTATCAGAAGCATTAATCTGTGTGATTTATGTTTAACAGCGACAAACCCATGTGGAATTAATAATGGTGGCTGCTCCCACTTGTGTTTGATGTCTCCTACCAAGCCCTCTTATCAGTGTGCATGTCCCACTGGTGTGAAACTTCTTGAGAATGGAAAGACCTGCAAAGATGGTAGGCTTCATTTTTAAAAATCCTTTTAGATTAAGCACAGAGTACTTTTTGGAGAGAAGGGGGTTCTTCCGGCTGCACCGTATAATGCACTTCAGGGGTGGCAAACTGTGAACTCGTGCTTGCTTTTGCAGTACAGATTAAAGTGATCGGAAAATGCCCTCTGCTTTTCTAGAGAGAGGGAATCTCACAGCTGAAGAGCAGGTTACTTCCAGTTATAAAATTGAGGTTGCAATTCTGTCTCTAATTCTCTGCAAGTTTTCGGGGAGCTCTATTGTTTCCTTTTCTTAGAGAAAATGGTACCTACCTCCTCTGTTGTCTCTAGAATGTTTCTAACGTCATTGTTCGTGAATCGGTATCTGGCTAATAGGATTGTACCGTAAAGCATTTATCATCAATGTACAATTATCATACGCACATACAACTGGAAACTCTTCTTCCCATGCATAAAGTTAGGCATCTACATCTGTGATGGGCTAACGTATAGGATTTTAAATTGTTACATTTTGCAAGTATAGGTGTTGAGACATTGTGCTGCCGTTGCTGTAATACATTAACGGGATCAAAATAAACACTGGGAGACAATTAGTTCACCCATAAATAACCGTGTTTTATGCAGATCATCTCTCTATGATAAAGGTAAACGAAGGAAGAAACAGAAAGATACTGGAGAACTTACTGTGTATAGGCTAAATGTATACAGAAATAATTGTTGTTGTCATTTTCTATTTTAAAAATTCTTTTAGGTTTGTCAGCTACTCTACAGTGTTTTCTTTAATTTCATGGTATTTCATGCTCTCTGCTGATTATATTTGTGTGGCTATTTGTGTCTGTGTGAACCTTGTTAAAATAAATTGCTGCTTTTATGTGAAAAACTCAAAAGCAGCTCCCGATTTAGCCTTGCAGGATCGTTTGTACGAATTTACCAATACGTGCACAAGAGGTTTTTCTTCCATTTCTGCCAGTCCAAGGACCAAGCTTTAATAATGCTGCTATGGGTTGGTCATATACAGTCAGAACGTGGCACAAATTTGTGTGCTTTTTAAAAAATGTGTGATATGCAGAGATTAACTCCTTTGTGACAGCAGATGGTTCAAGTAGTTGTTACCCAATACGGGCATTTTTCCAAGAGCAGACCTGCATCAAAATTCCATGTGGGGGATGAGGCGTGATGAAGGTTTGGGCACTTGCCAAGCAGAGGTAGAAAGGTAAGGCAGCAGAGGCTGAATGACTAAGAACAACAGATGGAACAAGCCCTGCTTGCCTTTGCCTCACTGTTGATAGGCAAAGGGCCAGCGACTTCAGGCAAGAGGGGCTGTTATCTGTGTGCTTCCTGTGTGACGTGAACCAAGGGACAGGTCGGTGTATCTCAGTGGTGCCTCATGGGCTTACCTGCCCCGTGCTCCGGTGCTGAAAGGCACCTTTCCAGTGCATCAGAGTAAACTACCAAAGGCAAGTAGGGGAATGGTATTTTTTTAAAAAACAAAACCTTTTTAAAAGGGTGTCTTACACAGAAATACTCAAAATCATGAGATCGCTTTTTCAGCCATTCCTGATGTCTCTGCATTTTTAACTGTTGCTCTTTTCTCCCAATTGGGAACACGACAAGCCAAACTGTATGTTCCCAGTCAGCCATAAAGGCTCACAAAATATAGTTCCCATTTTGTCAGAAGCTTCGTTAACCGGTTTATGCAAAAGACTTTATACAACAACATTTATTTATCTTACACTTGTCTATACTACGTTGCATTTTTAACCACCATTCTGCTATTGCATCTTTCCAAACCACTCTGCCCCTCCCTTTTCAAGAAGGAAAATGAGTGAGGAGTGGGGGAGAAAATTGACTCTGTGTTTACCTAGCTCAGTGAGTGTTGCTTACCACTGCTGCTTGGACACACAAACCAGTTAGAACATAAACCCGAGTGAAACAACCTGCTCAAACTATGTGTCACATCCATTGGTTTCACTTAACTTTGGTGATCCTGCGCAGAGCTAACTTCTGGGACGGGCATGAGGGAGCTTCAGGTTCAGCATTTAGAGCTGAGCTTACCCCAGAAAGAAATATTTTTGACTGTTTTTTTTCACTCCTCTTACTGAAGAGAGGTACATGTGGTAGGCTTAGGGCTTTTGCAAGTGACCTACAACTTCACAGAGCTCTTCAAAACAGAGATACACTGGAATTTCGTCTCCTAATTGTGAAGGCTGCGATATTGATTGTGTGAAGGGAGTCAAACAGCGCTAGACTAGCCACAGGCCAGATTTTGAGATGTGAATCTGTATGTATTTGTGTGTTGACTGACTTTCTTTGGCTGCTCAGTGACCCTAGAGAAGTACATTTTCTTTTTTGCAGGTGCGTGGGGTGTTCATTCTAGTTTATTGGACTGCTTTTTCCCCTTTATGCTTGCATGTTTACTGTATTTGCTGTAAAAGTAGAGCAGAACCCTGAGCACTGAACGCTTTACCTTGGATTATTTCAGTATATATTATGCTGAAACACTGAAGCACCGAGTGATTAAATCTCTCTTGGCAATTAGAATATGCACATGACTGTGGGGCTGGGAAGGAGAGAGGGGTGACTTACAGGTGAAGAAATGTGAAAAATGAGGCGAAGAGTTTCTCTTTAAGATGGTTTTGTCTTCTAGCAGTAGACTAAAATCAGACTGGTTCCTAAAAAGAATTGTTTCATGCTGAAAGGAGACTCTTTGAGGATAGAACTTCATTTCACGCTGTGCTGTTGAGAGCGCTGGCTTGGTCTGGAAAGATTTTGACGGGTGAATTTTTGAGTGTGTGTTTGTGGTGTTTGCAGTGCTTTGGCATTGACAGATGATCCTTGCAGCCAAAGGTGAGGCTGGCTGACCCTCCCCGAGCAGTTTCCATGACAACCTAGCATTTTTGAATAATCTTGGTTTATAGGAAATCTCTTCCTCCCTCCCCTTTCTCCCAGTGTTAGTTTCTCTGGTTTTTTGTAGCTTGTTTTGTTGGTTTTTTTGGTTTTTTGAATCGCACCTTAGAGGAGTTTTGCCCTTTCTTGTGAGAGTTGTAAGTGTATTACCCCTCCATTTAGAAACCCTTCTCCATAGTATTTCAGGAAAGGGCTGTAACCTGGAATAAAAATAGCTACTTTTCTAAGAACTGGCTGGTTGTTCATGTCTTAATTTCTATTCCTCTCACAAAACAAAACCGTTGACTGAGATGTGGGCTTGTAGCAAGCTCTTATCTCCCCCATTGCCTAGGTGAAAGTTTGTAGATCTGTGTCCCTCAAGGAAAAGAGAGGCAGAATAAGCAGCTTTCGTGGCTAGCTGTTCCTCAGTCAGCAATGTCCGCAGCAGAGAGTCCTTTCTGAGCGCCCAGGTACTTCTCCCAGAGAACTGTCGCTGTAGTCTTGGTAATGTGTTGTCCTCTTCCACAGGACAGACGGGGATTTCTCTCTTTCACTATTACAAGCACTGCTGTTCTGAGTTTGGCAGGGCTACATTGAAATGGTCTGGTTGATAGTTGTTTTTGTAAGAAAATTTAGGTTTGTCTTTGTCCTTGGAGTTACATTCTTTTTAGTGCTCGGGGATCTCTCTGTCCGTGTGCTCAGCTTCTGTCTTTGCCTGTGATGAATTTTACTTATTTCCCCCATTTGCTGCTGCCAATACAGTTGTGTTGTTTGTACTGAGAAAACCAAGGGTGACTTCAGCTGAGAAAGGAGTTGCCAGTGTCCTTATGAAGAGAAAGCATTGCTTTAGACTTTTGCTTCGGTCTTGCTTTGACCATTCCATTCTCTTCTAGGAAAAGAGTCTTTATTTTGGCTATGGACGCTCACATACTATTTCCCTCATAGGCCCGGAGGCAGTAACCAGAAATTTGCACTTCCTTTTGCAATTTAGGGCTGCCCAGTGGGTAATCTGCTTTGTCAGGAATAGCCAGAATTCCGATTTGGCTGCACACATCAAGATGTTTATTTAACACCTAATTCTTTAATTTCTTTTAAAGGAAAGAAAGAAACAAACAAAAAGATTGATTTCAGATGCATGTTGGTTTCCCTTTGTAGTTTTAAGGTTAAGCTTATGTAGATGGAAAAAAAATGTTTGTATTATAGTATCAGGGGCTCTCTGACAATAGTGACTTCACAACCAGAGAAAGACACATAGCAAATATGTGGTAATTTGATTGAGGATATTTGAACCATCTTGATTTCTCAGACACAGAGAATGTATTCTCTATGTCCTAGGTCTAGCACTTCATACCTAATGTATGAATTCCTGAGTGTGTGCCTGTGTAGCTGTACCAGCCTCGGCAACCACTGGTGGTTTTAAAGTTCAATAACTCACAAATGACTGAGGCCTGTATGTCATTGAGAAGGTGTAATTAATTGTAAAGGTTAGCAGGGCATTAGACATTGGACTTTAAAGCTACGTGACTGCGTGTATCTGCATTCTGGCTCTGTTTCCCCTTTTCTCCCCCTTCCCTTGACTTCAGCTAGCACATAAAGTATTTTGATTTTTAATAGTGACTTTTTGAAGAAAGTATTAGTTCCAAGACTAATGTAATGCACCATCCGTGAGCTTGTAATCCCAGCTTTCAAAGTGCTTAATAAAAGTAGGCTAAAGCTCTCAAAACCAAGAGACTGGAGTAAAGCTTTTCTGTCCATATTTAGACATCTTAAGTAAGGGACTTGACTTTTAGAAAAATTGCTGACTTTCCTGAATACCCCATGACTGGAAGCACTGCCAAAAAGTACCTTAATCTTGGTCCCCAATTTGAATAGCTTGGTAGGGTTGGTTTGGTTTTTTTTAAATACACTACAGGTTGCTCAGATCATTTAGGATTGTGCAGGAGTCCAGTGAGGAGGGTAAGCAGAAGGAACTGACTTCAAATATGGGACAGCCATATGCTTGCTCTGCCTGCAAGTGTTTGCACTCAATCTCTGTGTGCTGTGGTTTGAAGTTTGTGAGCTCACACCTTGGCATGCCTGGTGGTCTGTGCCCTCAAACCCCAGTATTTGAGGTGCGCCTGTGTCTACAGGCTTGCTTCTGTTGAGTGTAGTAGACATCTCTAGTAGTCAGAGGGAAGACAGCAGCACGGGCAGAAAACTTGGCTCCAAATCCCCCGTGTGTTGGTCGAGGCTATTTCATCTTTGTATGTGCAGTCCAAGGTGTCTGGAGGAAAAATGGCTTCAGATCTGCTTAATATGCCTGCTGAGGTCAGAGCTCTGGTTTGCAGCTACCAGGTGCCTTTTGAAAGTGTTTGAGCCAGTTGAGGTTTGAGATGGTTTATATGTTCATGGATATTCCAGTCTCCCAGTAAGCGCTGATAGATTGAGAAGAAGTTAACACCGGCACACAACCTGTGTTGGCACACAACCTGTGTTGTCTTTTCCTGCCTTTTCATTCTTTTTTATTTTTTTGAAATAGGATTCCATAGCCACAATGTTCTCTCTCATGCTCATCATCAGAGTCAGGGTTTTTCTTGGAGAGGCATTGTGAAGAAGCCTGGAGATCCTGCTGTCACATTCTAGCTTTTGCATCATAAATAGTCTTTGGAACCCAAGTGAACAAAATGAATTGATTCTGTTATGTCCCAGCAACCTTGAATACCTCGAGCAGTCTTCTGACTGAGTGGTGATCACTGTTTATAACCCGGTTAACTTTGTACTGCTGGAGTTTGCCACAAGAGCAAATGGATTGTTTCAGTTTTGAGACCATGTTTTTCCCTTGACTGCTATCAAGGTGGTGACAGGATCGGTCCATAAATGTACCCAGCTTTTGCGTTTGCTGTTTTTGCTATTGTCTGGACAAACCTGAAGGCATTCAGAGTGATCTTTTCCCTCAACCTACCTTGAGGAGAGATGCTTCTCTGCTACTCGTTTTCATTTTCCTGTGGAGAATGACTGGGGATCTAACTAAGCAACTGAGATGTCAGTTTGCAAATGAGTGGGTAACAGCACCAAGCTTTAAACTTTTCATTGCCTGATTGGAGGTGTGGGGTGGTGTTTGACTGGGGGCTGGAATGTTAGCTAAGTCCCCTCATAAAGAGTGAAATTTGTAGCTCAGGGAGGGGTTAGCTGAAAGCCAGTCATTTCCTGATGCTTAGAAGTCTGGGCTATTTGACTAAACAAGTGGTAAAACCTGAAAGCAGGATACCAAAGCTGTTGAAATGGGTCCTCTTTGAGAAGAATTGGAAGGTCAACTGGTCAGTTTTAAGGATGAGTTTCCTCAAAGGCATGGTTGTACTCAACCAAGTCTTTCTGGAGACCTGGCACGGGTTCTTAAAAATGACAGTCAACTTCAGTTGGAGCACACACATTCTTTTTAAATTATGCCTTACACTTTTTTCCACGCCTGGTTAACTATACAGAGCTTTCTAACCATTTAGAAATCTGAAGCTACTGCATTTGCTCAACCTTAGTTTTATAAGGTAATCCAAAAAACGTATTACTGGTTGTGTTTTTGAATAGGATTTTCATAGTTTTGTTTAAAAGGTAAGTTGCATAACAGACCATGAAATTGGTAAGAAAGTACTAGGGATTTCTGTCTTACTTGAACCTAAATTGTTGAGATTAGTTAGGCATTAATACTTCATATAAGCATAATGCAAATGAATGCTTGGATCTTGATGCTGAATTGTTTGATATACTTAGCAGCGATGAATGCAGATGTACATATAGACTGCTGTGACAAGATTAGTTGCTTCTGTCATTATAAAAAAATCTTACTAATATGCCTGGTTTTAATTTACTGTATCACATGCTTTACATTATTTTGAAGGATGCATAGACATGTAATTACAGGTTCCCCCTTCCTGATATTAAATACTGCAGAAGAGTTATTCCCTAGAAGAACAATCGAGTAGTGTGTACATGTGTTTCTGAACACAAGGTGGTTTAGGACAGAGGATCTTAAAGCTGATCTTAATCCATTCTGGACTACCAATCAAGAACACTTGTAATATTCTTATCTTGCTGCTGAAAGGTGCTGTTTCTTGCAGCACTGTGAACGTGTCTTAGTTGCTTTTAACGTGTTAAACTTGCTGTAAATGAAGCAATGACTGCTTTGGCATCTCTCCAAAGTTTGGCATGCAGTGAGGTTTCATCTAGCTCCAACAACAATTACTGACCTTTTAAAAAAGAAATTTGGCATCAGACACAAATTCTTTTTATCATCAGCAACATACTTGCTATAGTTGTTGCTCATTCAGTTTTCTAGCCCTTATGTTTATACCTCTGTAAGATCAAGATATGGACAGAATGTTGCTTGGCAATGGCTCTTTTTCACTGTGGTGTTGATGCATTTATTTTCCTACACCTCTTCCCCCCTCTCTGTCCTCACACCTACGCCAGTCCCTGACAAACTCAAGGAGAGCCATTGCAACAGCCTTTCCCTGAATGTAAGATGCACCCATTTTTCACCTTAGCTCAGGCTTCCCTGAGGCCTGAGCTGCTCTTATCTCCCTGAGACTCCAAACTGATAAGCCAACTAAATTGCAGTGAGGTGTGGTGCTTATTTATCCTTCATTACTTTCAAATTTAGTACTAGATACAGAAAATGAAATGAGAATTAACTTGAATAGACAGTAAGTACATCTGTCATTGATCAGATGCCCAGCGTGTGTACCATTAAACAGCTTGTGTTGCCCTATGCAAAAATGTCTTCTGCAGTGCAAGCTCATCTTAGTTATTTATTGTGATTCTGACTTTTAACCTAAAAGCCAACAAGGTTTTTGTAGCCTCAGCTTAAAATGACTTTATCCAATGTATTATCTTCATGCCTTCAATAAGCTTGTCCTCAACAAACATGGGAGAAGCTGACAGCGCTCCTGCTTCTCATGGTCACTGGATGGTTGGTTCCCGAATCTGATTCCTCCAGTAGTTTCTCAAAGGAGACTTACTTGTCGCATTCTGTGTTACAGTTTTTTTCCCCTTCTGAGGGTGTTGTTGAAACATGCAAATTGTTTGTCGTGGTCGTCCCCTATACCAACAGCAAACAGTTAAATTATTTATATAATTAATTTTTCATCTAAGAGCCTGCAGGCCATCTGTTGATTTGCATAAAATAGCAGCATAGTTACTGCATATCTGTTTCAGTGCTTTTGGATGGAATGATATGGATAGAAGACATGTCCAACATAGTACATTTTGAACAAGGAATTGACCACCGAGTCAAAAAGCAACTGACTTGTTCTGCAGAGTAACCTCACATTTGAAGCCTTTGAGTGGAATTTTCTGTTAGTTTGGTTAGCTTCTGTGAAATCAAGGTAGCCAGACTGTACAAAATGGTACATGATCAGGTTGGCTGTTTACAGGCTTACTGCAGAGTGTTTGTAAAATGGTTGTGGTTTTGCCTTTTTCACGTAGGTGCCACCGAACTGCTGCTCCTAGCCCGCCGTACAGATTTGAGACGAATTTCCTTAGACACCCCAGATTTTACAGACATTGTTTTGCCTCTGGAGGACATCCGCCATGCCATCGCCATCGACTTTGATCCCCTGGAAGGATACATCTATTGGACCGATGATGAAGTTAGGGCCATTCGCCGCTCGTTCATCGATGGGTCAGGTAGTCAGTTTGTTGTCACGGCACAGATTGCACATCCTGATGGCATTGCTGTGGACTGGGTTGCCCGAAATCTGTACTGGACTGACACTGGCACTGACCGTATTGAGGTTACAAGGCTTAATGGGACCATGAGAAAAATCTTGATATCGGAAGACCTGGAAGAGCCCAGAGCTATTGTGCTGGATCCCATGGTTGGGTGAGGAGCTGTTCATGAGCATTTTTTTTAAATATTAGTTTGTAAAGAAGATACCTCTGTCTACCTGTATGCAGGTAATGGGATGCACTGATAAGTTTCTGAGCCTTGAAAATGAAAATACTGGAATTCTTTGAAAGTTAAGGCTCTGAGGCACAGAGACTAATGCTCTGTTTGGACCACCTGGGTAGTTATCTTATATGTCTTTATGTTTTATTCTCCTATTTAAAAATATTTTGAGGGATTGCGTGGATCCATTTGTTTATTCCAGCTAATAGCACCGGTTATGTTGTCTCGCTGAGCAGGCTGGTACAGGAGTTTTGTGTGAAGGGACAGCGTGTTTGCGTGTTAATGCTTTCTGAATGGTTTGAGCATCTTTACTTGGGTAAGGAAACATATTTGGCCTAGGAATTTGCTTTCCTGTCCACAGTGTAGTTTTGGGGAACAGTAGTCCAGAAGAAGCCATAAAATTGAATATTGAAAGTTTAGATTAATAAGAATTCTTAAGATTTTGTTTCCTTTGCAGGTACATGTACTGGACTGACTGGGGAGAAATCCCAAAGATTGAGAGGGCAGCGTTAGATGGCTCAGACAGAATTGTTCTGGTGAATACCTCACTTGGCTGGCCAAATGGACTGGCACTGGACTATGCAGAAAGCAAAATATACTGGGGAGATGCCAAAACGGACAAAATAGAGGTTTGTAATTGCACCTGCATTTTAAATGCCATGGAGTTGTAGAATGTAGTCACTCTGCTTTTCTAGGTGTTCAAATTCTGCTACAGCCCAAAAAGGCAATGGGATAATGGTTGATTTGTGCTGAGAAATGATTCGGATTCTTCTCTGTCTTTGGGCAAGTTACTTGTTATTCTTCCCTCATTTTTCTTTGTGTAAAATGGGAAAGATATTCTTGTAGTAGATTCCTCTTTTTAAGAATGTACAGTAACGATTTTCTTAGGTCATCACAGAAGAAAGCCTTTTACCGGAAATAACATTATAGGTTAAAAAAGTTATCTATTATTCTTCGCACTGCTCAGCTTAGATGCTAGCAGAACATATTTTAAAGAAATAAGTCTCATTTCACACATTATTACCTGTACTGCCACAAATCCTTTATACTTTGCATCTCCCTTGTTTTTTTGTTAGGGTTCCAATGAGGGGACAGATTTTTTTCCTTTCTTTCCGTATGTTCTGATGAAACTTTTAAATGGAAAATAGGGATAAAATTGACACTTTTATTACCTCTTCATTGGTCTTTGAGAAAATACTATTGCTTAGTATTTGTTCTGTTTACTATCAAAAACCAGAAGTTTATCTGGAAGCAGGAGACTTGGCTACTACCTGGTACATAACAGCACCGTCTACCTTTGCTATATCCTGGTAGATTTACCTCTCTTTTGATGAATTATAGCTTTCTTTAGATGCCTTACCATTGCAAATAATTTTCAGCATGTAGGATATTAGGCACAGTAACTTCTCTAGCCTTATGAAATGGTTTTATTTATAACTTCAGATAAGTCAATGTGAAGTCATAGTCTTGCACTGGAAGGTCACGTAACTGTTTGTTCTCCTTCAGAGTCAGAGTAACTCCCGTCCTGCAAGGTGAGTTGCTTTGAAGCACTCCTTAGGAGAGCCTCAGGGAGCACAGTTTTCCTTGTCCTGAAAACAAGATTTATAGTCTTTAATTCACCTAACATTATACTAGCCCCGAGAAAAGAAGGGAAAAAGAGTCTTAGCTGTGCTTAAAAATTTATTTATAACAGATAGAGCACTTCAGCACCAGTACCGTCTTGGACTTGAATGGATTTTGCAAAAGGCAAGTTAGGCATTCTCCCCTCTCGTGCTTGCCAAAACATTGAGATGTTTTGATGCTCTTCAGTCTTACTCAGACCACAGTTCCATATTCATTAATAATGATTCTGTTCAGTGCTGCATCAGTTTGTGGTTAGAAATTTTCATCTAGATCAGGCATGAGCTCACTGCTGTGATTCTGTCAGACTGGCTAAAACACACTGTGTAGTGTTTATGCCAACATTACAATGTCTGTGGCAGAAGAGAAGATATCTGATCTGGCACAAAGTCTGCTGGGACAATTTCCATTTCATTGTTTTTAAAGCTGCGTGAGCCAGCAGAATGAGGTTGTTCCAGGTTGTCATGTAACATCTACGCAGGGCATCAGAGAAGATTGATCATCTTAAGGTTTCGGTATTAGTAGTTATTTTTTCCTGATGATGCTCCAAGTGTTAAGAGTTATGATTTTACTGCTGCTGCTTTTTATAAAAAGGTAACATTTGTTAATTCTCAGTGTGCAGAAAATCTTGAAGAAGCCTGGCTAAAACCTATAAAGCAACAGAGAAGAAATTCTCCTGTTTTGCTTTTTGTGGTTTTGGATTTCAGTTTGTTTTCAGGATTTGAGTTGTGGGTTGGTTTGTTGTTTGTTTTTTTTTCCCTTATTATTGCACAAGGTGTTAATTTCTGGTTGCGTGACAGATCTCTAAAATCAAGAAAATTCTTTATTAATGTGATCAGGACGTCCCCATATGCACCTTTTTTGATAGAATAAATTGGTATTCGTAAATAATACTGGCAGGTGATGGGAGCAGAACAAACAAAAAGCAGATGGTTCTTCAAACAGCATGTGGTAAGTTGTGGATGTTAAAAGCTAACGTGTTACTGGGAGTACTGGGTACTAAGTCTGTGGAAGGGAACTCCACTGCAGTTTACCAAAAACCAGTATTGTCAGCTGAACCACAAATCACTGCACTGTAAATTGCTGTAAAATGAAAGAATCTTCTTGAAACGTTTCAGTATGTATTTGCTTTATTATGCTGTTCTGGAAGTGTAAGTTTTGATTATTCTCTGAGACGGGACACTGGGATGGGAGGACCTTCAGATAGAGCCCATGCAGCCTCTCTCTTTTCCTCTGTTGAGGCCATCCTATTCCTTGAAGGCCTGGAGATTCTTTATTCGATTAGCTCGTTGCATTAGCTTTAGGAAAATCTATGTGTTTTTACTTAGATGTAATATTGCTGCTTTCTAGCTGCACTTCAGGGGGCAGAAATCAGTTGAAAATTGCTAGTGGAAGAGGGGGTGTTCAAGAGAATGGTCCAGTCTAAAGCAGATTTATTTATTTCTTTATTTATTACACACACACACACACACACACACACACCCCAGTGTGCTAAATAATGTAAATGTAGTGGTTTCTTCACTGATGAATCTTAGTGAATCTTCACTAGGGTCTTGTGTGTCCTGTCTGTAATCTTTCACGGGACACTGACTTTGTATGGTAGGCCACAGAAATCTTAGGCCACAATGACACTATCTAAATCTATGATAGCAAAAATACTACCAACATTTCAACTCCTCCCTTTTCCTCCCACTGCCTTTCTCTCCTATGGCAACCATGAATCCTGAGGAGACTTGTAACACTTTCCCTGCACTTCCCATCCATTTCTTTACATCAGTTAAGATACTTTGACCTTCAGTAGATGTTTTAAACTGACGTTTGGAGAATTGACACAGGAGGAGGTGCAACAGAAGAGGATATTTGTGACTGACTCAAAAGGTGAAACTTGGAAGTGGGCATGAAGACACATCAGAATATATGCCTGGTCCCTGCTTTGCTTGTATGTGCTTGTATATATTTGGGAGTGGGGAGTAAAGACAGGAGAAACATGTTTGTGTACTTGCACTCTATTTCGGTTAAGTAGTTTCAGGTACATTGTGGGTCGTGTCGTGTGTCCCCCCCCCGCCCCGGTATTTAATTGCAGCGCTACCAAAATGAATGTTTCTTGCAAGCTGTGTTTCTAGTTTGTTTGTGCTACAGAGGAGCTTTTATTATTCATTTTTTACACACTGATTCGTGCTATGCTGTTCTGGAGCCCCCAGAAGATAATAAAGCATCAGCAGGGGTTAATGGAGACTGGTAGGGGGTACAGCAGGGAGCTTTTGTTCCCATTTTATCTGGCAGCCTGCAGCAGGCAGAAGCAGGCTGTGGCTCAACAGCTTCCTCATTTATCTCGGTCAGGTTTCACTGCTGATAAACTTCTATTGAAATGGATGGCTGCTATTGTGCTTACCAGTAGGGAAGATTTCTCATTGACTTGCTACAGGTTTAAAGCATTTTCCTGCCGTGCTATGAGGTTAAAAATGTATGATCTGCTCTGTTGAACTGGTCTTATGTTTTCCTGCTCAAGTGAGTATTTTGTCTTCGGAGCACGTACGCTACCTGTTGTAAGGCATAGGTTGGATTTAAAATGGTCAGCAAAGCTCGGATTGATAAAGCAACTATAAATGGCTGCATGCATGTGTGGCTGGGTGCGTTAAGAGGAAATAATGATGATATGGCTGATTTCTCACATTTTTTCAGTCTTCATTTTTCTTTATTCATCTTCTTTCCTATTCTTCATTCTCCTAGCCAGAGAAGATGACACCTACTAGTGGTGAGTTTAACAAAAGGATTCTCTGCCTCCTATGCAGTTCCAACCGTTATCTAGTGATTTTTGAGCGCAGCTCTAACTTGGAAGTGTTTCTGCATCCCCAAATCTATTAGCTGTGCCTGGCATTATTGTTTCTAATCCTCATGATTATTATGGAAAGTCTTATATCCTGCTGTTTGCCCGCGTAAGTACACACAAGTCTTCCGAAGCCAGCCTTGTCAGACAGCAGAGAGCAGATGCTGCTAAGACTTTTTTGAGCACAAATATCTTGAACAGAGAGGACCTTTTTTTGTCTTTGACCTAGGAGCTAATAGCTTGGCATCTAGAGAATACTCTAATTCATACTCTAATCCTGAAATTGCAGGGCTACATTTTCCTCCGATGACAACTCCCTCAATTTTACCACCGCCCTAATAAAGAAATTTTGTTTTCAAAGCATTCACCGTTTATTTTCTGACTGAGAAATTTTGTCTTGTAGCATTAGTCTCCATATTGTGAAATGCTGATGGCTTTTAAGTGTGATTACTGATCCTGCCCATCCACTCTACTTCGAAGCAGAGGTTTGAAAATTGAGACGCAGAAACCATTGAATTCCTAGCTGTTGAACACAGCTGCTTTTGTGTACTTGCACAAAGCTTTTTGCAGGTATGAGAAGTAAGGTAGTTGAAACAAATACTTGAAGTTGGTTTACTGTTTAATTTTGGCCACGACTCTTTGTCACCTGGTTTGGGTAGTTGTGACACTTGTGAACTTCCTTCAGCAAAGAACCACAATTATATGCTGCAGGTAGGGGCAGGTCCCTCTACTCCGTCCCAGTTTAAGAAATGTAAAGCTTACTTTGTCAGGGAATTTCCAGCTATTTTTTAACGCCTGCTAGGCCTGCATTAAGAAAAATTATAGATCTTTGAAATTAGTAACAGAGTAAGGGCTTATTTAAAAGAAAGAAAACAAACCAATTGGTTTATACTTTGTGCAATTTCCATTTGGGAGGTTTCTTTTGAGCCTCTGAATGAACTTAGGGAAGAATTAAATTTCATGATGCAGACCAAGATAGGAAAACTATGTTACAAGGAAAGCAAATGACAGCCACAGACCACATACTAGTAAGGTCTCCTGACTGTTGAAGAGCTGCATACAAAAATTTGAATGGCCTCTTATCTGTGGACTCCAAATACTTGAGCCCAGGACCTCCTGGCATTGTAAGTTTGCTGTTACTAAAAAAACCAAACCAAATCAAAACCAAAAAACCCCAACACATTTAAAAGATCCATGCCTGTTTCAATTCAGGAACATGAAAAAGTATTTATCGCTTGTGATAGATTGGAAATATCTAAATAAAACTGAAATGTGAAAAGTTTGATTATTGAGACAACCACTTGTGCCAACAAGTTCTCAGAGAAGCCTTGAGGGATCTGCTGTCAACAGACTGGCATACTTAGTGGACCAGGGAGAGGTTCCCAGCACCTCACAACAGAAGGACGATACTGAGGGAAGGTTTTTGGTAGATATGTCCGCAACTCTTGTCCAAGAGTAACCTCCTCTGAGATCTGCATACCAAGCATGGTATTTTTCCAAGAAGTGAAACTACTGCCATAAAAATTATGTGATATTACAGAAGACTTGGACATTTGAATGGTTCTCGTGTCATAGATCTGCATTTGTCCCTGAAGTCTGCGGGTGGTTTTCATCTGTTAAGATGTAGATACCTTCAGCTCAGTAAGTAAATGTTTAGAGTACATTGGATGAGTCCTACACTCAAAGCACCTACTCTGGTCCGTTAACTCCAAGGAGGGCCTGCAGTGGCCATGCCAGAAGCAGATGCCCACACTTGAAACACATTCGAGCAGAAAGTTGTGTTAGCTCCTATAACCCTTCAGCATGTTATCGTTTACCTTTCTCAGGCTTGGTTGTTGCTTATGTCTGTGCACTTTGAGTCTTGTCATGTTGGAAATTCTGAGATATATCTCAGAAGTTTTGCTGACAGATGAGCAGCTCCAGTTTGTTCATGATGGCTCTGTAAACCTCATGGCTCGCAGTGGCCCAGCATGGAGTTGACTGAAGTGCTGCACGTGGATCCCACTAACGTGTCATACACACTTCCTAGAATTTCTTCTGTTGGGAAATCGTGGTTTAGGTTACACTGTTGTCTCATCTAGAAAGTAACAAGCATCTACTGGCAGTCAGTATTGGTTACCTAGGGGAAAACACAAAAATCCCTCAAACTAAACTAGTAGAGCCATCATCTGACCTCACTGAGACTGACATACTTAAAACCATATTTGAAGGCAAGCTGTGGAGAGATAATGAGCTATCTTCTGTGCTTCTGATTCAACTGAGTGCAGTTTGTCAGTCTGCTGTTGTTATCCCTTACTTTCCAATATTCTGGATATTTTTGTCCTCCCAAGCCTAGTTGCATTATCATACAAACTGGATTGTACTGTTCTCGGACCTGGGCTTCTTCAGAAGCATTCATGTGACCTTCTGGTTCCTCTCAGTAATTATTCAGCTCTCCTCACACTGGCTTTTTATTTCACTCTGAGATTTTGTAGTCCTAAACTAAACTTTTTTTTTTTTTTCCCTGATACTATTCTTAATGTTATAACTTTGCAAAGGTCTGTGAGAAAAGGATCATGAGGAAGTTAATACCTTTTATTAGACAGGTAGATACTTATGGTGAAAAGCCAAGTTTTTGGACATGTGGAGACCCTTGGAAATGAAGTTATTGAGCGAAGGGAGCAGTTGATTCAACTTAGTAGCTTACTGCCACCAAAAGTGAAAAGTATTCCAGAGCCCTCCCCTGCTTTGCTCTGGCTAAGTCACTCACTGAACTGTTCCCTGAACCATTTGGACTTGTCAAATACAGCAGAAAACTTTCCACATTTTTCCCTCTACTAAAAAAAAAATCCATTATAGTTGCTTATGAAGGGAGTCCAGAAAACATCAAGTTAGGTAGAGATCTATAAATAAGAAGTCCCTGGGGCAAGGTAGTGGAAAAAAGTACCTTGTGAAGAAAGAGGAGAAAACGGAGGCTTTTGCCAATACGCAAGAGCGTTAGAAGTTGTGTTGCTGAATTTATTCTTGTAAAGCTGCCCCCCAAACCACTGTGAGGGTTCAGGTTGGTCTTGGCTAGTCTCCTTTGTTTCCTGTGAAGTGTGTGTACAGTCGCTTCTAGGACTTAGTTCACAAATGGTACATTTCAAAATCACAGTAATTAACTTCTTTTGTGCCTCTGTAGCCTTTGTGCACATGACCGAACACCCTCTGACTGTTGCCACTTCGCTGTATTAATGAACCAAAATCAATGTCAATAACCAAGCATCTTTACTCACCTGTTTCACCACTGAATATTCTCAGAGGAGCCTTTTTTTTAATCTTTTTCTTCCTGTGAAAACCTCCCTTCTCATCCTGTTCATTGTTTCCGATCAATTTTTTTGTCTTTGCCTGTTCTTTACAAATGCAGGCTTTTTTTTTGTGTTGCATGAGATCGCCTAGGAGATGTCATATTTGATTGTCACAACGGTTATAAACTCCTTTCCCTGCCTGTCACTTCACTTCATTTGAGCTCTTCCATTGAAAACACAACCAGTAGTTTCTAAAATTAAATTCCATTGCTGAGAAAACAATTCTGCTGTTGGCATTGATTGATCAACAAGCTAGGAAAGTTGTCCTGTTGTGAAAGAAATGGGCTTATAACAGTGGCTGTAGCGTGATAGAAAGGGCTATTTATTAAGTTAATCTCTCTTCTGTTTTTACATATTTATCTTCACTGCAATCCTATTAGGAATATTATCCATGCTCGGGGAAAAACTTATTTTGAGTTCTTTGGGAAAAATTATTAGAGCTCAGAAGGGAATTGAAGGTGCTGGGGAACTGTTAAATTAGAAATTGGTAATGGATATTATGAAACAATTACCAGTAAGAAATGCTGGAGTTGGCTGGAGGCATTTGGTTTCTGAAGTAAATGTAAAGGGTTCCAGGTATCCCTTCTGCTGATTTCTCAGGATTTCACTGCAGTGAAGAGGTGGCTTTCCATTTCAGATCTGAAACGTTCTTTAACGTTTTGGAACCGAGGGAAAATGCTGATAACAGGGAGTTAATGACTCTGGCAGAATAATTTCCTCAAGCTGAGTTTAAATTTTCAATTGCTCAAAGAGAGTATAGTTGATCAGGACTTTTTAGAGGGGAAGACTAATAAGACTGGAAATTTAGACAAGATGTCCCTTTTGTCCTCTGTTAGAGCTGCTGTTTTATGGTAGACACGTGTTAGTAATACTGCGGCCATAACAGTAAAATCATTCTAGTCTTTTATGTTTACATCGCTTAAAGCAGCAAGTTGAAAATGCATAGCTCTCAAACACAGTCTACACAAATGCCAGTGTAATGTTCAGAAGGCTTTCTAGCTGTCTTAGAGTTCTTTCTAAAAAAGATGCTGCCCTAGTTTTATTTTTTTCCTTAACAAAAGAAATTTAATGAGTTGGTGTTGTTTTTTACTTACCTGATAGAGTAAGATTCATGTACATTTAGGTGGAAGGTGATCAGTCGTATCCTTGATGAGCAGTGTCATGAACTGAGTCAATATGTGGTGCATCAAACCAACAGCACATGTAAGTATTTATCATTGGATAATCTGGGCCGCATGAACTAAGCCTAAACCTTGGATATTATAATGCAGGCCTCGGTCAAGATCTTTTTCCATGGTTTCCATGGCTTGGACAGGTGGACTCTTCGCTGGGTTAGAAACTGGCTGGACAGTCGGGCCCAGAGAGTGGTGGTGAATGGAGTTAAGTCCAGTTGGTGACCAGTCACAAGCGGTGTCCCTCAGGGCTTAGTTTTGGGACCAGTCTTGTTTAATATCTTTATCGATGACCTGGATGAGGGGATCAAATGCGCCCTCAGTAAAGTTG
>JAAGNO010018702.1:0-38315 GCA_033439905.1 Ceryle rudis | reverse complement strand
TAGGGAGGTGATCATGCCCCTGTACTCGGCACTCGTGAGACCGCACCTTGAGTCCTGTGTCCAGTTTTGGGCACCACGGTACAAGAAGGACATTGAGGGGTTGGAGCAGGTCCAGAGAAGGGTAGCGAAGCTGTTGAGGGGTCTGGAAAGCATGCCTGATGAGGAGAGGCTGAGGGAGCTGGGCTTGTTTAGTCTAGAGAAGAGGAGACTGAGAGGAGACCTTATTGCTCTCTACAGCTACCTGAAAGGAGGTTGTAGCGAGGCTGGTGTTGATCTCTTCTCCCAAATTACTAATGATAAACCGAGAGGAAATGGCCTCAACTTGCACCGGGGGAGGTTTAGATTGGATATTAGGAAGAAATTCTTCACTGAGAGGGTGGTTGGGCACTGGAACAGGTTGTTCAGGGAGACAGTGGAGTCGTCATCCCTGGAGGGGTTTAAAAAACAAGTGGATGTAGCACTTGTGGCTGTGGTCTAATGTATAGATAGATGTTAGGATGAAGGTTGGACCTGATGGTCCTAGAGGTCCTTTCCAACCCTTATGATTCTATGTTATGTTGAAATACCTGGGATATATGTTTTGAATTCAGTATTTCACAGCTGTCTTACAGTAATACTTCCTTGCAGTCATCTTAGGCAATCATCTTTCTTTGCAATCACTTTATGTGTTAATGATCAAACTGATGAGAAATTAATCTTTTCACCTCACTGATTTTTAGTTGTATCTATTCCTAGAGTGCGTTGGTGTGACCCATGTAGAAATTGTGAAGGTGGTAACGCTGATGTTTTTCTGCTGTCTTTCAAACTATTGCAAGAAACCCAATTTATTGTTAGAATGACTCAAGAGTTTAAGGTCTGCTCAGGAAGAGTTTACCCTTCTTTTTTTCTGTGACATCTCCTTCATATAAGTCTGTTCCAACTTACTGTGGGTTTGGGGTTTTTTTCACACTGTAAGGTAAATCATAACTAAATATCTGACAATATATTTCACCATGTACCATGGAAACAGCAAGCTAACGTGTTCTGGATTTGTGGGACACATGACAAATGCAAAGCATTGCCACTTGAGTCAGAACACTCTCTTATTCCTTATCCTTACAGAAGGAAGATAAATGCTACAGTTGCATCCTTCCTGTGAGTCAGCTGGGAAGGATGCTTTCCAGCTGTGGTCCCTGCTAGAACTTTTGTACAGCTGGTGCAGGGATGGCAGTAGTGCTTGAGCAGGGCAATTTTGATCCTGTGTATTAAGTGGGGTCTTCTGGCCTCTCTGAGGATCAGTAAGATGGTACTGGTAAAGGAGATGAAGCCCAGGAACTGGTAGATGGCTGAGGTCTCTGCCATTTCTCCAAAAACTGGCTGTCAGTTTTGATGATCAGGGCTTAGACTCAAGTTATTCTTGTTATGTTTGTATCTGAAATTAGAGCCATTTATGGATTTTACTGGAGGAAGTTGTATCTTCTGGGTTTTGGGGTTTTGTTTTACTGATGTGTGTGTCTGTGAAATAAGTAAGTTCTGGCAACATCTTGTAGTGTAGCTGGAGGCTTTCAGTCCATCACAGAGGGCTGTTCCATTTTTGTAAGTATTCTTTAGTTTTTTGAAGATACAGAGATACCAGCTGTTGTTTCTGAGTTTTCATTAACTGTTGACTCCCTCTGTTCCAGTCATCTTGGGAGAGCCTTTAGCATGCATGGTACTTTACCTGCCCCCCCGTTATTTGTATTCAAAAGAGGACCTGGGAAACTACAGGCTGATAGTCTTACTTCAGTTCCTGGAAAGAGTTCTTCTAGAGACTTGCAAGCCTAATGAAGCAGGTGATTGAGGAAAGGCAACATGGATTTACCATGGGCAAATCGCACCAGTCTAACCTGATCATTTCCAACAACAAAATAACATTTTCTGTTGACATGGAGAGAGCGGTTGATGTTGTTTACCTGGACTTCAGCAAAGCATTTTGACACTTGTTTCCCACAGCTGCCTCCTAGACAAACTGTCAGGATACAGACTGGATGGGTGGTCTGTGGTATGGGTCGGAAGCCACACTTGGAGGGTGGTGACCAGTGCTTTTTCCTCAAGCTGGCAGCCTGTCACAAGTGGGGTCGATACTGGGCTGCAAACTGTTCAATATCTTCATAAATGAACTGGATGATGGAATTGAAAGCACCCTCACCAAGTTTGCTGATGACACTAAACTGGGTGGTGAGCTGAACATGTCAGAAGGGAGAGCTGTGTTCCAGAGAGTCCTGGACAGGCTGGAAGAGTGGGCAAGCAAGAACCGAATGAAGTTTAACAAAGACAAGTGCAAGGTCCTGCACATGGGACAGCATAACCCAAGAGCCCAGTACAGGCTAGGATCTGTGTGGCTGGGGAGCAGCCTTGCTGAAAGGGACCTGGGGGTCCTGCTAGAAAACAAGCAGAACATGAATCCAGGGTGCTGCTGCAGCAGCAAAGGCAAACTGGATCCTGGGCTGCATACCCAGGGGCATTGCTTTATCATCCCACTCTACTCAGCACTTGTCAGGCTGCACCCAGACTACTGTGTCCAGCTCTGGTCCCCACAATTCAAAAACAATGCAGACAGACTGGAGAAGACCCAAAGGTGGATCACAAAAATGATCTAAGGTCTAGAGAACCTTCCCTCTGAGGAAAGACTGAAGAATTTAGTTCTTTTCTCCTTGGAGAAGAGAAGGCTCAGAGGTCTCCTCTTCACAGTTTTCCACTACTTAAGGAGCAGCTACAAGGAAATGGGAGGCTCTCCCTTCACAAGGAGCCACAGTGGCACTGGACGAGATTTCATTTCAATATAAGAAAGAAGTACTTTACAGTGAGAACAATCATTCACTGGAATAACCTCCTGAGGGATGTGTTGGGGTCCCTGTCGCTGGAAGATTTCCAGATGTGACTGGACAGGATGCTGGATAATCTCATCTAGGCTCCCTTTCCCACAGAAGCTTGGACCAGATAACATTTCGAGGTCCAACCTGAGCTCCTCTATGATTCTGTGGTTCTACGTCAAAAAATAAATCGTACTTATGAGTTAAGATGAAAGGTGATGGTTTGCACACTCGTGCTTATACCAGTAGGTTAAATACAAGTAAATCATACCAGGTTTGTCTGACAGTCTTCTAGATTTACATTGGAAAGCGTGTTCTTCCCAGACCCTGTGTGCTGTCTTCTCAACAATACTGAGGCTGTCTGACACCTCGGAGAGCTGGGGTCTTAAGTTTGATATTGTTCTAAGTCTGGTCCAGTAGGGACAGTTAGTTTATATTATCTCTAGTATCTCTATCTCTAGTATCTCCTCGGTGCTGTGGATACGAGGTAGGTACATCTGCCTGGATGCTATTGCCACTGGCCTTGGTCTGCTAGACCTGAGCAGGCTGATAGCTTTGCCAGGCTCCCAGCATGAGCTCTAACCAGAGCTAAACGTTTTCACAAATGGGATGGGTGCAATGATTGAGATCTAGACTTGAACTGATTGAATGACAGGTGTAAGGTACCCTATATTCAAATCTGGAATCAGCAATTTTCTGCATTAGCCTATTTATTACAGTTATTACTGGTAATCAGGAGTGAATTGAACCCATGTATCTGACAGCAAGAGAGACCATTAGACTGTGCAATCCAGTCTGTAACTTTAAAATAGAAGTAATGCTTGAAAGTTGTTACTTTATTGTTCCCGATGGCCAAGTATAGCATCTTAATGCGACCACATTTTCAGCATTAATTCATTTCTTTTGAATCAGCTGTATTTTCACGAGGTTTGTGTTCATTATTGTTCTAGGATAAGCTAAGCCCTCATCCTGCAGGCAGGATATCGGATGGTTTTTCTGAGGTCGTTTAGTTTTTGTACTTAATGTTATTTTTTTTTTTCATGGAGCTGCTCACTTTTTCAGTCAAGGTAATGTTTGTGGTTGCACTACATCTGTTTCCTGTGGTAGTCTATATTCTCACTGTGGTTTGCAGTATTCAGAATGGCCTCAGAATGCGAAACTCGTACCACATTGTGGCTAAAAGCAGTATAAGTCGCTGG
Source organism: Ceryle rudis (assembly GCA_033439905.1). NCBI lineage: Eukaryota > Metazoa > Chordata > Aves > Coraciiformes > Cerylidae > Ceryle > Ceryle rudis. The sequence continues at coordinate 34,285 of JAAGNO010018702.1, read as the reverse complement.
AGACACTGCCTCATAGCAGCAGAAGGTGGGTTTCTCATATGGGGGCTTCTGGGGGGGGTGGGTTGTAAGCTTTACTGTGATGAGATGATCCATCTGGGGCTGGAGAAGGGGGATGAATGCATAAAGCACTACCAGCTGGGACTCGGTTGTCACCTGAATTTCAGTATGTGAAAAGATGATGCTGAAATCCTTTGAAATTGGTTGATGAGTGATTGTTTCTTTTTCCTTGTGCTTATTATATCCATCATCCCTGTACCCTTGCCACTTTCCTTCTGCCTTAACGCCAGATTGTTTGGTTCTGTAGTCTGTTGAGGAAATTCTATTCAAATCTCCCCAAAATACGGCCAAAGTGAGTGCAGACAATGTGGTGCCATGGTACTATTCATCTGGTGGTACCTGGCTGCCAGTGGACAGATGCTGATATCAAGTATTATGGCAAAGATGTGCTCAGGTAAGCTTGCAGTGGGAGTAGGGTGGCAGGTATGCCTAAGTTTTCTCAGATAGGTGCCTGTTTTCTCTAGGTGACATAAAGCTGTCTTTCAAAATAACCTATATGTGGAAAACCAAAAATTAGTTACAAGCAGATACTTAATCCTTAAGTTTCTGCTTTTCTTCTCTTTTCCTGACTTCCTTTCAATATAAGAGGAAGTGTATTTGAACAGCTCCGCTTTTAAAGTTTACCAAAGAAGATTCATCTCACACCACATACCTCCAACTAATTTTCTTTGTCAGTAATTAAGTATCCCCTTAAATATAGAAATTTCTTCACTAATTGCCATATTGATTAGTTGCAAATGGCTTATCTCTGTAGCTGAAGGAGGAGGAGGAAAGAAGTCTTCATAGCAATGTAAGCTGACTGCGTTATGGTTAGAAAAGGGGTGGTAGACAAAAGGGGATGACTAGCTTTGCTTGGTGGTGCCAGTGATTTCTTGAAGGGATGGCTGGCTGAAGGACTGTAACTCACAGGTTACCTTACAGATGTTAAATCTGTGTCCCTGGTTCTAAAGTTAGCCATTAGTCTGTTGTTTAGGAGCTTCATTTATCAAAACAGTGTAGGAGGCAGGCTGCTAGGATTGAGAAGGGCCAGCAGGTGCTGACACTTTCTGAAGGAGAATAAATGGCCTATCAGGGCTTGTTTTTGAAAGGAAGCCTAGAAACTAGGCAGTTATGCTGGGCTCTGAGCCCAGCTAAACAATCTGTGGTAGGAAGAGCTATGTTCGGGTTCCGTTATCGGTGTAAAGGACGCAAGTTACAGCTTTAGGAAGGTAAAAGCAAAGTGAAGCTGCAAGTACTGTGCTTGACTTTGTAAAGGGCCTTAGTGAGAATTTCATCTAGTAATGCTAAACGCTCATTTTTCTGATGGACGTGCACTGGAGTGTTCGTGGAAGTGTGCCGTACATGCTACTAGATGGAAGATTTTTTGGTAAAGCAATTCCACTAAGTATGAGCTTTTTTTTAAAAGTAAATGTGGAGCTTATTCCTACAAACCAAGTGTGCAGAGCCCCTTTCATTTTTCTGGAGGAAAAGTGCACATGAAAGATTCAATTCCCATTCTGACATATTGAGAGTAAGTGCGGTAATCTTGGGAGAAATTGAATTATTGTAAATATTACAGCGTTTTCTTCCCCTTTTAGTAAACTTAAAAATATTTTATTAACATGCACATTATACTGTATGCTGAAAAAGGAATGGGTTTCAGTTCTGTTTTTCCATTCCTTTCCTCCCTTCCCATCTCCTTGGGTAGCCAAAAGGTAGAAATTGCTCCAAACTTGCCTTCTCGTTTCTTGTGAGCTAGGAAATTCTTCTGACCACAAAACATTATGTCTGAAGCCAGAGTTACTAAACCAATCGATCCTGAAGGTTATCATTGCACAAGTCTTTGGGTTTCAGCCATGGGAAGAGTGGGAAATCGTGCAGACTTGTCTATGGCTATCTCAATTCCACAAGGCAAGTGAGAGAGATTTGAAAACAGTGATTTAGTAAGTCACTCTTTTTTCCAGTCCTTGGAACATGTTTGGGTAGCAGGAAGGATGTTTTAATGGTGCGATCGGGATTTTGTGAAACTCACTGTTTTGGGAAGTTTTTACATTAAGGTTTTTGTGGTTTGTGGGGTTGTTTTGGTTTTGATTATTATTTTTTTGTTTGGTTGGGGTTGTTTTGGTGTTTTTAGAAGGCTAGTACACATGCTGTAAAAAACTGTAAACTTGAAATAAACGCAAATATTTCAGAAGGAACTTTTCTGTAAAATTGCAGTGCTGAATTGTTTTTAAGCTTCTCTTAAAACACAGGACTCTCTTCAGTCCTGTCAGTATGGTGGTACTTCTAATAATACTTGGCATTCATAAGGCACTTGAACATGCATACATATGTCTAATTAATCCTTTCAGTGCTTCTTTGAGGAAGTTAGGTATTCTTTTTAGCGGCAGAGAAAAATGACACCGTAAATTCAAGTGTCTTGATCAAAAGCATGCAATTATTTACAGACTTACTGTTTCTTCTAGTACAAAAAGTACCAAACTTAATTTTGAAGAATGTAAAGCTGGTTCTTTATTCAGACTTGGAAATATAAACATAGTTTGTAGAAATTCTTGACTGTTTGCCTCCCAGAATTTATGTGGGGCCTCCTCTTACTGCTGTCTGTAACATGGGCAAAGTTCGCTTGGGAGGGACTGTGAACTCTAAGATGCTGAGCCAGGACTCCTTTTCATTCATGTAAAGCACAGTGTCTCCCAATAAAACTAAACCAAGAGACGTAAGTCAGAAATAAGAGAGAAAGTTAACATCTAACAGACACACATAACAGTTCCTATAGCAAATATAGGCATGTTGTGTCCTAATTTCATGCTATGATCTGCTTCTGAGCCTATCCTTATACATAAGGGGCTTTTAGAATGAGTACCTGTTGAATTAGTCTTTTTTTCATTAGACTGCTGTGTAACATTGATAGCATTTTAATGGCTAGGAGATTATTCTTTTTAATGAAAGTCTAAGTGTGGAGCACGTAGTTAATTAATCTCTGATAAACAGTGACAGAATTATTCTGTAATCAGTTTGTGGGTTTGTATGTCCATAGGTCATGAATGCTGATGGAACTGGGAGAAGAGTTCTGGTGGAGGACAAGCTGCCTCATATCTTTGGATTCACGTTGTTGGGGGACTACGTTTATTGGACAGACTGGCAAAGGCGCAGTATTGAACGCGTGCATAAGCACACAGCAGAGAGAGAGATCATCATAGATCAACTGCCTGATCTCATGGGCCTGAAAGCTACAAACGTCCGCCAGATAATTGGTGAGGGAGACTGTTAACCAGGAAAGTAAAATGAGAGAGAAAAATTCAGCAGTGCTCTTCTGCAGATATCGCTTTGTACCGGCTTAGATTTTTAGACGTGGGCAGGATCCAGCTCTATATTGCATAACAGCTGCAGACTGGAGTGTGATGGGGTGGATAGGTATTTTGTGAGTTGCTTCAGTTCTCTAACTTCAAAAAATACCAGGCTGGAAGACAACCAGGCAGTCCCCCCAGAATGGGTAATTTTCTGCTTCTTAGGGAATTGGAGCAGCTCATAGGTCTGAACAACCCTGGATCCAGTAAGGGGAGAAGAAGGATCATGGAAAATGAGCACTTCTCTTTGGAACAGCCAGCTATTAGATTAGCCCAGCTGTTTGTGAAAGTGCAGCTGTAGCAGCTTTTCATCTTGCTATCTGAACATGTGCTCCTGGTATGTGAAAGCGATGAATGAGCCAGTTTTGTCTGTTCAGTGATTTTCATGTTAATGCTGCAACATCATCTTTAAAAATAACTAGAAGTACCCTCTGTCCTGGAGTGTCTGTGGTGTAAAAAAGCAGGTTCTAGCTTTCAATTGGCTATTGTTGGCTATCCAAATGGTGGTGGCAGTGTAGGTACAGCACTGCAGAACTTGTCACGTTCCCTGAATATCCTGCTGTGTGGACAGGGCTTGCAGCTTCTTGCTGCCATGTCTGGATTGTACCCTAGGAAATTAGTCAGATGTAGTTGAGGTGTATCTTTGCTGCTATCACATTAACAAGATGCCCTAAGGTACCTATGTTGTAAATGCACCTCTCTTTCCAATTGTTTGACTAATTGGGCTTGGTAATGCTGGGCCTCTCGTAGGTGGATTTCCCGTTACTATTGCAGAGCGCTGTTTTACCGGCGTCCTGAAGAGGAGGGACCGTTGAATAGATGTAAAAATAGATCTGCAAATTTTTCCATCTCTAGGAACACAATTAGGCTCCATAACAGGACCAGTGTGCTGTAAAAGGCAGCAGCAGTTTGCTTGCTTACTATCCATTCAGTGCTTGTGCTGTGAATCAGGAACGTCAGTAGCTGTGCAAGTCCAGGCTCCTTTCCTGACGGGTTTGTTTCATGAGGCCAGAAAAACAAGCACTGGTTTTCCAGCCACGTAGAGTGACATCTATCTAAAGGATTACAGGAAATGAACAAAAGTTAATTCATTCAAAGAATACGAGGTGAAAAACTATAGGTATTTCCTAAAGGACTTACAGAGTCATTGATGCACGTGAGGACTGGCTTCATCTTCCAACTGAAGTCAGTTTGCAATGATTGCTTTGCTTTTTGTTGCATGCTTAGGTACAAACCCTTGTGCAGAGGATAACGGCGGCTGCAGCCATCTCTGTCTGTACAGACCCCAAGGCCTTCGCTGCGCTTGCCCCATCGGCTTAGAGCTCATCAATGATATGAAGACCTGCATTGTTCCAGAAGCTTTCCTTCTCTTTTCTCGGAGAGCAGATATCAGACGAATCTCTTTAGAGACAAACAACAACAACGTTGCTATTCCACTCACTGGAGTCAAGGAAGCTTCTGCTCTGGATTTTGATGTGACAGACAATCGGATTTACTGGACTGACATTTCACTGAAGGTAGATGTTTATTCCGTGTTGGTTATTAAGCTGTTAGAAGGTTTTTGAGATGCTTAGGAATGGATTGATAAATGCTATTTACAGGAATCTAGGGATAGGTAAAATAGCTTGTCATGACTAAGAATAACACACGTTTTTGTTATACTAGCAGCATTCTTTTTTTATAAATCATTTGTATTGTGTTTGCATGGCAAGGTTTTGGTAACGGGGGGGCTACAGGGATGGTTTCTGTGAGAAGCTGCAAGGAGCTTCTCCTGTGTCCAATGGAGCCAATGCCAGCTGGCTCCAAGACAGACCCAGTGCTGGCAAAGGCTGAGCCCATCAATGACAGTGGTAGCATCTCTCTGAGAACATATTTAAAAAGAGGAAGAATTACTGCGCAGAAGCAATTGCAGCCAGAGAGGAGGGAGATTATGTGAGAAACAGCTTTGCAGACACCGAGGTCAGTGAAGAAGGAGCAGGAGGAGGTGCCAGGTCATGGCTTCTGTAATGAAGCAGCCTGTAACGAATACCATGATGAGGCAGGCGGTCCTCCTGCAGCCTTTGGAGGTTAATGGTGGAGCAGATATCCACCTGCAGCGCACGGAGGACCCCACACTGGAGCAGGTAGATGCCCAAAGGAGGCTGTGACCCTGTGGGAAGCCCATGCTGGAACAGGCTCCCGGTAGGACCTGTGGAGAGAGGAGCCCACAGTAGAGCAGGTCTGCTGGCATGAATTGTGATCCTGCAGGGGACACACACTTGGGCAATCTGAAGAACTGTAGCCTGTGGGAAGGACCTGTGTGGGAGAAGCTCATGGAGAACTGTCTCCTGTGGGAGGAACCCCATGCTGGGGCAGGGGAAGGGTGTGAGGAGTCCTCCTCCTGAGGAGGAAGGAGGAGCAGATACAACGTGCAATGAACTGACCACAGCCCCCATTCCTTGTCCCCTTGTGCCACTATGGGGGAGGAGGTACATAAAATAGGGAGAGAAGTCGAGCCTGGAAAGAAGGGAGGGGTGAGAGGAAGGTGGTGTTAAGATTTGGTTTTGTTTTCCATTATCCTACTCTGATTTGACTGGTAATAAATGAAATAAATTTTCCCAAAGTTGCGTTTGTTTTACCCATGATGGTAATTGCTGAGTGACCTCTCCCTGCCCTTATCTCGACCTAGGAATCTTTCATTAGATTTTCTCTCCACTGTCCGTCTGAGGAGGGGAGCAATAGAGTGACTTTGGTGGGCACCTGGCATCCAGCCAGGGTCAACCCACCACATCATTTAGATCTAATGTATAATTTTTCACATGCAGGATAAGTTCACATAGAAGGAAGTTTTTTTGGCAGAAAGCTGAGAAGAACGCCACATGGCAGGAGATTTCAGGAATCACAGATGGTTTGCCAGATACATTTAGTGGGAAGGAAGCTTTGTCTTGGGTCAGGAAGTGAAAATGGGTCTTACCTATTCATTAACTTCTACAGCTACTGCATGTGAGACATTATGAATAGCAGGCTTTGTAAAACAGGTCTAGGGTCTAGACTGACGAATCGGAGAAGGTAGGTGCTTAAATGTGGTGGTTAATGGAGTGCCAGAAACTTTGTGTGTTGTCTGTCTCTGTTATCAGTGAGTGTAGTTATTCCCTTTGCTTTGCATGGGTTGTAGATATAGTCAGAATTGGGAGCACCAAAAATTAGTTTTTAATAAAAGAAAGTTTGCAATTGGGTTTAGATCTGTGCCAATAATAACTCGGGGACCTTTGCAACTGGAGCATCATAAAAGTTAAAAACACGGAGTTTAATTGAGTTTGAGAGAGGTGGCTTGGCTGAACTCTATAAATATGGTATTCATTTGAGCTGTGTTTGAAATGAAAGTAAAACAATGATCTGAACAATTTTGAAGGGTGATGCAGATGAAGACAGATACAAAGTTCCCTGCTGTGTACTGTCACAAGCTGGTCTAATTAGCAGGTAGCATCCAAACTGGGAGGTAAACAAATAAATCATTCTTTGTGTTAACTCCTGATGGGTTATGAGTATGAGGAGTGTGTGTGGAGGGGAATGTCAAGGACACAGAGAGGAAGCTCTTGTTCACCAAAATGAACTTGGTACCATCCTAATGTTATTCCTTTACTTTCAGGCTTATAAGTGGTCACAGTAAATGAGGGAATGCCTAAACTCTGCTATATAACTAAAATACACTTGCTATTACAAGCTGATCCATGATGGCAAAAATTAAAAGCAATCTTTTGAAAAAAAGACAAGAAGAAAATATGCTTAGTGAGAATTTAAATTAAACCATCAGTACTGAAGCACTTGCAATATTGAGCTAATCAGTTGTTAGGTTGTTTTCTTCTGTTTGCCATTCTATCCTGAACTTTTTCATTCAGCTGCTTTAAATAGTGTTCCATGCTATAACATCGGTCCTTTTGTATAGTCCTGGGAGAGCCAAAATATTTCCCCCTCGAAGCTGGCACCGAGTTATTAAGGTCACTTTGGCATGTAGACTGCTTAATTGAACCAGGCTAGTTATCCCATTTATTTCCCCAGGGAAACGCTATTGTAATTGACACAGAATACATTCATAGAGTACAGTAAATCATTACTTCTGAATAGCAGCATTGTTCGCCTTGCAAATAAGTAGCATATTGTAAGAGCCTCTTTCCTATGAGATGCCTAAAATCTGAAAGTGTTTAAAATGCAACAAAGAAAACAACCAGCCCAATGACAGACTGGTAAAATGTCTAATTTGCCTGTGTATCTTTGTATCCCTGCAGACCATCAGCAGAGCATTTATGAATGGCAGTGCACTGGAACACGTTGTGGAGTTTGGCTTGGATTACCCAGAAGGCATGGCTGTAGATTGGCTGGGGAAGAACTTGTATTGGGCTGATACTGGAACAAATCGTATAGAAGTGGCAAAGCTGGATGGACAGCATCGCCAAGTGCTGGTGTGGAAAGACCTTGACAGTCCCAGGGCATTGGCATTGGACCCTGCTGAGGGGTAACTTTAATGATTTAATTTTATGTTTATGAACGGTGAAAAAACAACATCGTAATGCTTCCCCTAGGGTATTTTAGTTAGGTACTGGATGTAAATCCTGAGAGAACTGAGCTGAGGAATAAAACCTGGTAATTTAGAGTGTGAGGGCTGGAGGAATACGCTCTTAATGTCCTGAATAATCATTAAGAATGCTACCAAAAAAAAAAAAAAAAAAAATCAGAGCAGCTCATTAAAATGGGATTTATATTTAGTTTTTTAATTAACCACAGAATCAAAGTAGTTTTAGGTCTATGGAATTCATTAATTAGAAAAGGACTATAGCACTGAAAATAAAATATATGTCCTTATAAAAATGAGAATCCTTTTTATCACAAGTTAGGTTCCAATAAAGGTATTAAATCATTTAACTTGAGAGTTGGGGAGTGAAGCTTTATTGTCTGAGAATAAGGAAAGTGTTTGGTTTTTTTAGATAACGGAGCCTTTTTAGTCGGTATGGACAAGGGAAGCAAGGGCAAGGGAAGCAAGGGCAGAGAATGAGTGGAAACAATTATACCCAGCTATCACAAAAATGAAATATTTTTGTTTTAGAAGAAACCTGTGAGTTGGATTTAAATGTAATAACAAAAGTAGGGCAATAAGCAGGGGGAGGGAGGAAGGAGTTGGGGCAAGGCAAAATTATTTGGCTTCAGAAATACCTCTTCTACCATGAAATCCTCATTTGACATTAACTCATTACTGCAAAACCTGTTTGAGGCTCTACCAACATAGTATTATTCTTACTTAACAAATGAAGGAACTTTATTTTCAAGCGTTATGAAATTATCACAGTTTCCAGTGACTCTGCAAGAGTTACAACGATGCAGAAAACTTGGAACACATTCCTCTTGCTTCATTTCAGTAGGGTGGTGGCAACTGTCACAGTGCTTCGTTGAGCAGAGTTCTTCACTGGCCGCAGTTGGACACGTAGATGGGGTTCAGCATTGACATTCCAAAGGTTGCCTGGACAGGTACATCAGAGGGCATCCAAGACTAGATTGTTAGATCCAGTTACTCAGTTGTACCAAAAAGTTGCTACAGATGATTCTAGTTTTACACTGGGAATAATTTTTCCCAAGGATTATTATAATTCGGTGCTTTGTCTCTTCAACACAAACCAGAAAACAAAATTACTTTAGTTTTGAGTTCAAATTCCTTTTGTCTAATATCTGAGCTATGTTGTTGTACTTTATATGGAAACTTTCATGAGGTTGCTGCCACGGGGGCAATTCTAACACTTAGCTGCGTGCTGTGTACAACTTGCAAAATTTATGCACAAAATACTCGCAAAAATTTAGAGAAAAATTTGCAAGTGTTCCTGGTGCCTGAAGAATAGCTCCGCCTTGATCATCAGTTTCTGAGGCAACCTTTCGCATAGTGCGTGTGTTTGAAATTAAGAGCATTTCACAAGGGTTTGTTACCAGAGGTATTAATGCAGACAGGTGTAAACATTGGCTAGCTGTGTCTCGCTTGTTTTTAAAGTGGTATTTGCTTTACGTTTTGGAAGAAGTGACTAACTAGCCATCAGATGTCAAGTATACGGCCCTCTCTACTGTACAAGAAAATGTAAATATATACAAGCCTGAGCTTCTGCCAAATGAGGCATAAACTGGCATGTGACTATGTAATAGTCTGTACTTTTGCTCCAGTGGAATTCAGTCCCATTCTGTGTTACTCTGCCTTTGGCTGAAATTTAACACGCTGTTAAATTAATGTGGCTGGTTGTCTTAGTTGTGTGGAGATGAGCAGTGGCACCTATTCAGCAAAAATTGCCATGCCTACTTTTTTGTTTTCCTTCATTTGATGGACAACTGAACAGAAAGAGAAGCTAAGTGTCATTGAAAAGAGCCTGCTAAAGAACGAGGTATAAATGAAGATGCCTACCTGCCAACCGCTTGATTCTTAACTGACGTGCATGGATTAGTTAAGACTGAAGTGCTTTCATATAGAACTTGCTGGTGAAAATCAAGTTCCAATGGAAAAAGTAACATTGGGAGCATTTTGGGGAAACCTGGCTCATTTCCTTCCTTGTATTTTGAAAAAAACAAACATGTAGTGTAGCAGGGCTTAATAAATGCTCCAATTTACAGCTCTTGTCTTTCTCTTATCTATTCTAAGCATTTTTGGTTTGTTTTGCTTCTCCCCTTGAGTTCTCTTTTGGATTGAATATGTTGTTTGTTTGGTTTTTTGTCCTTTTAATCAGGTTTATGTACTGGACTGAATGGGGTGGTAAGCCAAAGATTGACAGAGCTGCTATGGATGGCAGTGAGCGGACTACGTTGGTACCGAATGTGGGACGTGCTAACGGCCTAACTATTGATTACGCTAAAAGACGACTGTACTGGACTGACCTTGATACCAACTTGATAGAATCCTCCAACATGCTTGGTGAGCCCCAGAGCTCTGGGCAGTGGTCTTTGGGGGTTCTGCTGCTTTTTCACAGTTCCCTGCAGCAAATGATTGCTTACATAATGAAAATAAACACATCTTAAGATAAAAATAGATTTTTACAAACTCACAAACCTTTCACATTTGCTTCTGTAGTTGATATTTATGCGTTGTAGCATTTAGTAAGGCCTCGATTGTCTTCTAGGTGATACAGTTGCTCACAAAGTTGAACAGGGAGTACGTGTTTTCAGTTATATGTAGGACAAAGCTGGCAACTTTCAGGGTTTTGGAGAGTCTTCTTATGCTGCTCTGAAGAGCACTAACAAACGTGTAACAAACACTTCATCATCTATAGAACGGTAGAGAGAAAGCCAAGATAACAACAGCCTACTGGACATTTTTCACAATGTAATTTAATACAATTTGGTTTTTAATTTTTGTTGGTATCTTCAGGTTTCAGACATTGTCTTTTCCCAGGAGCTTTTCCTGGCTAGTACTAGTCGCCAGGAGGGCGCTCTCTCATGCTGTGGTCTGTGTGATTGAGAAACTGGTCATTACAGCTAAATGGAGGTGGAATATTTTTTTCTTTCGCTGTCATGGAGTAGTGTACTGAGGACCTAAGCCCTCTCAGATTTGCACAGTATCTTTTTTTAATTTCTCAGCACCTACAAGAGTGGGCTGCCTTGTTGTGTGCCAGATTATTAGATAAGCATTGACACTAGCCCATATTTAAGGCTAAAGGAGCTGGTCACCTTTAAACAGAAAGTTTCCAATAGCAGAACAAAACTAGAAGATGATCAAAATGGGAAAATGCATTCCAGGAGTTATATGGAATATAAGAGCTTTTTCTTCAGCTTCTTGTGTATTTGGGTGTGCTGTTGAGGCTGGCTCAGCATTCCCCTGTCTACTGTGGAATGGGACACAGTAGTAGAATTTCATCTTCCCTGTGCCTGTGGCTAGTGATGGCAGAATGCAGGGTTGTGCATCCTCGTCTTCTCCGTGCAAAGATGGAATGACTACTTGCTTCATAATCTCCCATTCATTTTCTGTGACCAGACAGCAGGACGTCCTATGGTAATGAAGTGGTTGAAATCATTTACACCCCCATGCCCTGCTTCTTGAGATCTCTTAATGTTTCTATGGTATACAGAATTAGCTGGTTCCTGTCTTGAGTTTGTGACTGCTCTAGTGACATTCCAGAGATGGGTTAGTTTAACCTTGTGCATTTAATTTTTCTCATAATATGATGTAGAATTTTATTAAGATCATAAAAACTCTGTGTAAGCAGTGGGCAGAGGCTCAAATGTGGTTCAGGAGAGGATGAACTGGGAATACAGTGTCCTGCTTCTCCTTCAGAGGGATCCTGTTTGTTTCGGGGAGGAGGGAATGACAGAATCTTTCTGAGAACGCTGATCATTTTCAAAACTAAGACTTTTTTTCTGTAGTAAAATACAGAAAAATACAGTTCTCTTCTGTGAATCACAAGCAGGAGCAGCACGTTTATATGAGAGGCTCTGAGACTTCAGGGTGGTCTTTTGAATATTACAATTTACTTTTGTAGTGATAGCAACTTTTCCCTTCTGTGCAGGGGAAGCATCTGACTGCTCATTTGTCCCCATATAATTCATTTTTTTCTCTCCCTTCCTCTTTGGAAACAGGCCTTGACCGTGAGATTATAGCTGATGACTTGCCTCACCCATTCGGTTTGACCCAGTATCAGGATTACATTTACTGGACAGACTGGAGCCGGCGTAGCATTGAACGAGCCAACAAGACCAGCGGCCAGAACCGAACTATCATCCAAGGGCATTTGGACTACGTTATGGACATCTTGGTCTTCCATTCCTCCAGGCAGGCGGGCTGGAATGAGTGTGCCTCCAGCAACAGTCACTGCTCTCACCTCTGCTTAGCAGTCCCTGTTGGTGGTTTTGTCTGTGGCTGCCCAGCTCACTATTCCTTGAACTCTGACAACAGGACTTGCAGTGGTAAGCTGAAATGAATGAAAATAGAGAAGCAGATGCATTTAGTGACAGATTCAAGCATTGTACTTGGAGGAAAGAAGAGTTTTATGTTTACAGGAGATTGTGAAGCTAGTTGCTATTTTTAATACCGAATGTGTATTCGAAAAATCTGTGGTTCCTCAGCCTCCCTTCCTCTGTAGGAAGCAGAATCTATGACTGGATAAAGATGGCAATAAAAATATTGGTTTTAAATATAATTTTCTAATACTAATATCCTACTGAATTTTAAGAGAAGATGGGATACTGAAAGCAAAAAAAATAGTCTTGCAACATACCAGTATCACTGTAAAATAAGAGTGGCTGTTAGCGAATGTTTTCAGTGACTCAGCTAAATCTGTGTAAATGGAAGAGCTCAAAACGCATTTGGTTTTGTATCTGTCTGTCAAACACTCTTACCCGTTTATTTTGAGGTTGAGGGAGGTTCTCCTCCCCCTCTACTCTGCACTGGTGAGACCACATCTGGAGTACTGTGTTCAGTTCTGGGCTCCCCAGTTCAAGAGGGACAGGAAATACTAGAGAGAGTAGGGACGGGAACATCTCTCTTCTGAGGAAAGGCTGAGAGCCCTGGGGCTGTTTAGCCTGGAAAAGAGAAGACTGAGAGGGGATCTGATCAATGTTTACAATGTTTACAATGTTTTACAAGTACTACAAAGGGTGGGTGACAAGTAGAAGGGGCCAGTCTCTTTTCAGTGGTGCTCTGTGATAGGACAAGAGGTGATGGGCACAAGCTGAAACACAGAAGTTCCACCTCAACATGAGGAAAAACTTCACTGTGAGAGTGACAGAGCCTGGACCAGTCTGCCCAGAGAGGCTGTGGAGTCTCCTTCTCTAGAGACTTTCAAGCCCCGCCTGGATCTGTTCCTGTGTGGCCTGCCCTGGGTGCGCCTGCTCTGGCAGGGGGGTTGGACTCGATGATCTCCACAGGTCACTTCCAACCCCTACTGTTCTATGTTTCTATGATTTACCTGCTTATTTCTTATCTAATCTTGCTGGACATAAAGGATAGGGGATAGTTTGGTCTGTATTTTGGACTGTGCCTGTAGGTGGTCAAGATTTAATTCTATAGTAGCTATGTTTGCTGGCTGATGAGATGCTGAGGTGGGCCACTCTCGTACCCCTCAGAGTGTTTTTCTTCAGTGAGAGAGACTTGGCTCCATGGCCTCCCCAGCACTTCAGATTTCTGATCTCAGTGCAGCCAAGCCCCATTTTTCTTTATTGTTGTGCAGAATGTGAACCGCAAGGCCCCTCAGGCTGTGTGTAATTAGTTTCTAACCAAATAATTTATCCATCTCTCAATAACTGGCTGCCAGTGAAGCTCTCATAATTTTGGCAGCCACACTGGATGGCTGATTTCCACTGGTGTCATTCAGATTAGTCAGTGGGTGAAGAGCTTCATGGTACAGAGAGGCCGATAATATCTCATCCACATTATGCATGAGTCAAGAAATCCAAATGTTGTTTTAAAAGCCAAAAGCAGGGCAGCTTGTTCCACGAATGCCACCTCATGGCATTTTTTAACATCATCTGGTTTTCCACCCGACCATGTGTCCTGTACTACTCCTTGCCTTTTTTATTACAAGGCGTGCTCGTGTGACAATTGGATTCTTGAACTCCTAACATTCTCACGCCTTCCCGTGAGTTAGAGGCACAGCAGGTACCTCTCTGGCGATGACTGTGATTTTTGTAGGTGGAGGAATTTGACTTCCAGCAGAGAATAAGTAGCAAAATAATCAAAGGTCATGTTTTATTGGGCTAATGCTCATGAAAACAAAGGAAGGAGAGAAATACAGGAAATATGTCGTGAGCAAATAGAACCATTTCCCCACAGTACAATTCAGGGCTGTTTCTGGGTATTAGAAAGTTTCCTTCTGCCATGTTCAAACCTGAGAACTTTCCAGCTTCTCATTTGTAGGTAATTGGAGACTTTGGCTTCTCTGCATATAATTTAATTTTTTTTTTTTATTCCTGGCCACTATAATTGGAGCATGAATCGTTTTAACTTTCTCTTGCCTGTTTTACTTGCTTATGTGCTCTTGAACATTATTATTAACCCAGGCCCTGTCTAGAGTCCAGCTCCTCCCTTCTCGATTACTCTGCTCATGCCTGCATAGATTCTTTTAACTATGGGAAGGCTGCACTGCTCTGATGAGATCTGGTATCTCATCAGACCTAACGTGTCATGAAGCTTGAAGCAGCGTTACACAGGAGATGTGCTCATTGCACACCATTTGCCTGCCAAAAATATAGATAAAATATGTGACTGTCGGGAGGAAGAATGATGAAAACTGGGAAGGGATTTCTGAAATTGGTACTGTTTCAGAGATGTGGGGGCTCAAGAGGGGAAATTCTGCTGTTGCTTTTTATAATGAGCCATCAGTTCAAAGTTGGAAGCCAGGCAGTCTTAGACAGTGAGAGGATGTCTTTGGGGAGAAGTGGAAAGAATTTTAGGTGCTTGATGGTATGTTTACTTGTACTGTTTTATCTTAAGCTTTTTTCCATTTCCATTCCTTTCTTAACCACTTGGTAAGAATTCTGATGTTTTTACAAATCGATTATTTTGCTGTACGTATTCATATAAACTTTTCTTGGCTTTTTTTAATGTGCTTTCTTGCACAGTTTAGAGCTAAGTAGAAGGCAGCCTGAATGCTTGGAGGGGAAATACAGGTTTTCCAGAAAGCAGAAATACCTTTGCAATTAGACCTGATTGTTATAGGATCTTGGGATTGAGTGTTAGTTTCCAAGGAAACTCCTCCCCTCCTCCCCTTCTTTTTTTCAGCAGTCAGAATAAATGTTCAAAGCCTATGTCTTAAAATAACAAATCAAGGTGACGATGTTCTCTGGAAGACTTGTGCTACCTCCCTTTTCCAAGGTGCTGCATTACCTGTTTTACAAGCTGGATTGAATGAATTTGGTGTCCTACTGCTAATCTCTCCAGACTTGTGCTGCAGAGAATTGATTGTACAGACCTCAGGGAGGCTGCAAACTACATTTCTGGCTGCTTGCTCTTGTGCCATCTTGCACAGCAGTGGCTCCAGGTAGACCATTATTGAAAAGAACACTGTGAAAAGGGAAAATGCTTTGACTACTTGCTCTGATTTCTGACCCAGTTATGTAATACATGGACTTTTGGGGTTTTTTCCCCACAATGTATTAAATGCCTTGTGCGCTTACTGTAAGATACAGCCAGTAAACTACAGCTATATGGAGTGGGAAGGCCTTAGTTTCTGTTGTTTGATGGTATTTCTCTGAGGGGGAAAAAAGACCCAAAACATTCGTCCAAGAAATTTTTGCCAGGTATCTGGAAAGCTTGAGCAAAGCATCATATTTTTTTCTGATTGCAAGTTAGCATTCCCAGATGAGCACCTAGAAATAAGACAGACATACGAATTCGAGAAGAGTGAATAGATTTTTCTACAGAAACATAACCTTGTGCACACCTAAGAGATTTTCCTGTGAATTATTTGTTTCATTCCGGTGCAGGCAGAAAGAGGGCTTGTGGAACAGGACTGAACTACTTTAATGCCACTTGCTCTTCCCTGGCATCTCTAAATAAGGAACCGGTGCTGGCTTTTGCTCAGCTTCCTATGCAAGTAGAAGTGTACCTACCAAAAGGTTCAACTTCAAAATAGTGCAGCTGTATTTCACTGGGACCCCTTTCGAAAGAAAATTGACAGCTCTTTGAGAGGCAAAGTTGACCATTCTTTGAGTGATTTTTGACACAAGTCCTCATGTTCATTAGTCCTGCAACTCATTATCTTTGCCTGTCACGTCCATGGTCGGACATTTCTAGTAAAAAGAGGTCATTTGAAAGGCTTTCAAAACTGTTCAGAGGTTGGGATTATTATGCTGTGTTTTTAATTTTTATTGTTTTTTGCAAATAAAGAGGGAAGAAGAAATAATTGATACTTTCTGGTTACATATAGTAGTTGTCATTATTGAATATATAAATACCCATCATTATTGCATGTGTAACCCTTTCACCCTTCCTTTTGCCTTTTTTTTCCCCCTTTTTAACCTATCAAGCTCCTACAACCTTTCTGTTATTCAGTCAGAAGAACGCAATTAATCGCATGGTGATAGACGAGCAGCAGAGTCCAGATATCATACTCCCTATCCATAGTCTCAGGAACGTTCGAGCCATCGATTATGATCCCCTGGATAAGCAGCTGTACTGGATTGATTCTCGGCAGAACATCATCCGGAGGGCGCAGGAAGATGGCAGCCAGGTACCCCGCGGGTGATGGAATTACTAAAAGATGAAGAAGACCCTGCCCTACACCCAACAATGAATGTTTGCACATGAATAATTAGGATCCGCTGACTTCCTGTAGATTACTAGCTGCCATTTGGCAAAACAAATGGCATATGGAGTTTCTGGAGTCCTCAGCCAGTATTCCAGGAGGTGCAGCAAGGAATGAAACATGGAAAACTAAGGCCAACCTAAACTACTGTTGTTCACAGTTCATTACTTGCTCAACACTGTCCTTTGGCTGGGAGCTGTTGGAAACCCCTATCTGAGAGAAGTGGAACATGGTAGGGAAGGTTCTTGTTAGAAACAGTGTCCAAGGCAGGGGAAGTGGTTACAAATGAGCAGGGTGCAGGGGCATTGACTCTGAAATGAAGAGGGTGGGATTCTGTGAGCACCCAGTTGTCTGATGCCTCCCAGGTTTTGGTGGGGAAAGGAAGAGAGTTGTTGCAAACAATTGAGGTGCTGAGTGAGGAGGTTGAAACTAATGACCTGTAAGAGATGTAGCAGGTTAGGAGTATGTATTTGACTGGGGAACGCAGAAAGAAGTAAAATAAGGTAGAATGCAAAAGGTGATAATGGGTTTTCAGTGAGGTTACTTGTGAGCAATGATCACTTAATCATTTTCACATTTTAAAACATTTATTTTTCTTCTTCCTGATTTTTTTGAATGGGGAGAATCAGGAGACAAAGATGAAAAACATGGAGGTTCTATATTCAGCTTAATTTGTAAGAGAGTGTGGTTCCTGGTGGCAGGTATGGTGGCAGTTTGGTCCTGCTGAACACCCTTCAGCCTTACCTCTTAATTTAGCAATGGTTTTAATTTTGGAACGTCTAAATAATTTAACACACAAAACTAGTCGAACTCATTGGGTTTTTGACAGCTTCAGCCAAATAAGCAAATGCAGGACTTGTAGTCACACCCTTTCACAGAGGTGACAAGCCAAATAAAGTTAGGCAAACTTTTGGTGAGTTTTAATTTGGGAGTGAGAAGATGGAGGCTACTCACTTCAGAAGCATAAAGTTCTTCAAAAAGGTGATGTAAGGCCATGTTTTGTGAGTTAGTGCTTTTCAGATTTTTTGAAAAGTTCATGAAAAACTGTCAGCTCCACCTTTCACTGTAGGGAATTAAAAAATACAAAAAATGTATAGTAAAAAGAAGACTAACAAAAATTTAAAATAAAAAAAAAAAGACGTGAACTCCAGAGGTCTAGCCCAATAGAAGCAAGAACTTTGATGCAGAAAGATGTTAGCTGGAAATGCTCTAAAGTCATTGTTGTACACCACTTGCTGATGTCCCTCAAGTGTGATGGCAGCGATGGTGGAGAAGAATGAGGTAAGAATTTCAAGTGCTGCCTGTTGGTTTTTATCCATTCAGCTGCAGCTTTGGGAATTAGTGGTGATGTGTTTCTGTTGTAGAGTGCTAAATGTGCTGAGTTTGGGTCCATCCAAACTGAACTTAGACTTGTCAGGAAAGCAGAGGAAACACAGAAGCTGACTAAATCTTCATCATAGAGAAAATTTGGACTTACTGGTCAAACCTGCTAAGCCTTACAAGCTGCAATCGACTGACATGATTGCCATTGCAACAAGCCATCAGGACTAAGCGTCTGTACAAAGGTGGTGGGGCAACTGGATCTGGGTGTCTCCTTATTCCGGGTGTCTCCTTACTCCAGAGTAGTATTTTGGCC
The DNA here is from genome assembly GCA_033439905.1 of Ceryle rudis. Lineage (NCBI taxonomy): Eukaryota > Metazoa > Chordata > Aves > Coraciiformes > Cerylidae > Ceryle > Ceryle rudis. The sequence goes on along the minus strand of JAAGNO010018702.1, from coordinate 16,028 downwards.
ACCTCCTTTTCCTGAGCAGTCGTTTGTTGTAGTGCATCCATAGCAAATAAAATTGCTCATGTTAGATCAGATTAACTGCTCTTCTTTGTGTCGTTTTTCTTCCCTTTATAGAGCCTCACTGTTGTGACAAGTCCAGTTCCCAATCAGAACCTAGATATGCAGCCTTACGACCTGAGCATTGACATATACAGCCGCTACATCTACTGGACCTGTGAAGCTACTAATGTGATCAATGTGACACGCCTGGATGGGAGACCCATGGGAGTGGTGCTCAAAGGAGATCAAGATAGGCCCAGGGCCATTGTGGTGAATCCAGAGAAAGGGTACGTTGCTGAAAAAGAGATGTGGGGAAATTCAGGCCGAAGGTCGCGAGAATCAAATTGTTTTCTCGCTGCAGGTTGTTTCCTGTTTGTCAGGATTAAAACACCTTTGACATTTGTTAAGATGTCTTGGTCATGCATAGCAAAAATGCAGAAAGATCAAATAAACTTTTTTTTTTTTTTCCTCTAACCATTCCTATTCCAGATACATGTATTTCACCAACCTTCAGGAAAGGTCTCCTAAAATTGAGAGAGCAGCATTGGATGGAACTGAACGAGAGGTCCTTTTTTTCAGTGGTTTGAGCAAGCCCATAGCCTTAGCTATTGACAGCCAGCTAGGCAAGTTGTTCTGGGCTGATTCAGACCTGCGGAGAATTGAAAGCAGTGACCTTTCAGGTAGAGTAGCACTTTAATTCAGTGATTCATTTGTGTGGTGTGGGTGTGGGGGAATGCAGAGAAAGGTGTCGTCTTTTCCTTCCTACTATAAACAGTCTGTGCTGTGATTCTAATCACTCCCTGAATTCCCAGCCAGGGAATGTACATGATTCACCCAGCCTGCCTCTGCAGTCTCATGTCTCTATCTATGATTTGCATTATTAATTGCTACACATGCTATTTACTTCAGTTTCTCACTGCAAGACCTTTGTGTGGTGTCCCAAAATCACTTCACAAGTAAATTGCAGCAGTTTTAGGAAGGCAAGGGAGAGGGTTGTTTTTAAAGGCATTGGTTTTGGTGCAGGAATGTGTCAATCAGAGGAAAGTTTCCTGTCAATGGAAAAGTCAGTCCTGCAGAGTTAAAGCAGCAGGTGTGCAGGTCACTTACATGGAAGGATAGAGCAGATTGAGCAGATGGAACATCTCTCTGTTCTCAAAAGGCAAAAACCTCCCTCTTCCAGCTATGGAATTCTCTTTGCCTGCTCCCTGAGGTTGCTTATGTTGCTTGTCTGACCTCCTCTATATAGAGGAGTTGATTCAGCTCACATAACCACATAAGAAAAATAATAACAACAATATACAGAAAAAGAGAAACAGAGGACAGTGTTCTGTTGATTTGGAAAGCTGATTTGGTTCAGGAAGCAACCAGAATTTGAGCGAGAGAAGAGGGAAAATAGTGCAGTCAGTCTGGGTTAGAGAGACTGAGATGTCTCTTCTTTATTAGCTGGATCCAGCAAGCTGCTGGATCAGCTCGGCTGTCTCATGTGGCTTCAGTGATAATTCATTACGATACGAGTTGGGCTGGGTATTGCTGCTGGGAGTGACAGGACATTCTGAGCCATACATACCCAGCTCTGTTAGGTGCTGGGGTGGGTGTGTGCCCTCCTCAAGCTGCTACTAGGGGAGGGCAGTGGCAGAATTTCTCCTTCCTCTGCAGTAAGTCCAAGCCCAGTTTGAATAGTGCACATCTTTGTACTTCAGCTGAGTGTTTCCTACTATCAAAAGCCTAAGTACACGTGTAGGGAAATAAGGACATGCTTTGCAATCTGAGGGAGTTTAAAAACTTAACAAGAACACAGTAGTTTGTAGTAATGTCTTTCACTGATGACATGATACCTTCGTTCAAAGTAGCAGCATGTGATCCTATTGACACTGCTGTGATTCTCAGCCTTTTATTAAGTTGCTAGAATAAGGTTTTGTTTTGGAAAACATTTCAGTTTTTCTGGATGATTGGAATTGAGGCCTAGCAAGGTAGTAATTTTTTTTCTGTGATTCACATGGTGTGTCACTGAAATATTCAGGGTCACTAATGAACTGTGCTAGCCTGATTGTTTGCTATTGTAAAACACAGGACATAACCTGAGTTAAAGAATTACTCTAAGAAAAAAAAAAAAAAAAGGTGGTATGGCTATCCCATATCCAGGGGCCGCAGGAGTAAAGTAATGGGTGGCAGAATGTCACACGTGCTTTGTTTCTCTTTGTCTGTTACCTGCCAGAAATTAGGACACCGAAGGAGGAGATGGGTCTAAATTTTAATTTAGTCTGGTTTTAATGATTTTTATTTTTTCTTTTCTTAAAGATGTGGCTATTGGATCACCAATGTTGTGTAGTAAAAGCTCGATGTATTTTTGAAGAACAGGAAGAAAAATAATTCCAAAACCTCTCTTGCTTTTTGGCATTTGCACTGTGGTGCAAATAGATTGCTGTAATCACCACGATAAATTGCTAACTGCTGAGATGCATTCCTGTGCTTAGGAATGCTGATTAATAGGCTCCTTTGACCAGCAGAGTAATTTTTCTGCATATTAGCTTCTTAAAAACATGCAGAATCTCTTGCTCTGTTGACTCGGTAGATGCCAGTACCTATAAAGAGAAGGAGAGCTAGGATGACTTTTATGTGATGTAGTCCTTCTCTTCCTCCCTGTCCTTCAGGCATGCAGTTAGGACTTGGTTATGCTGCCCAAATGGGAGGTCTTATTGAAGCTAACCAGATTCTTCACATGATTAAGGGGTTGTTTATGAAAGGATGTCTGGAATTAGCTCCCTACTATGGAAACTATTTGGAAATTAGTTCTTCTGTTCCAGAATAATTAGCGTGATTTGGAAATGTCTAATGATTCTGGAATTAAGTAATTTTTATTTGGAAACAGAATGAGCTATGGGTGTGTCCTTATTCTGGTAGTTATTTGGTTGTTTTTAAGGTTTTTGTAAAAGGTGTTGCTGGAAAGAGAACAGTGATGCCAGGAGACAAAGCTTCACTTAATCGCATCTCCCTTTCATCTGACATTCCCAATAAAGGGGACTAAAGCTTCGGTTTTTATTGTTGGTTTACGGAAGGAGGGATTTCAGTGTCTCAGTTTAGTCAGAAGTAATGTTACACCTGGTCACAAAGATTAAAAAGAAAGATTAAGACATTAACAGGGTGAAAATTTTAAGCTTCAGAGCTGCAAAATGCCATGCTGAATAACATAGGCATGGCAGAGCTGGGCATGTATAGACTCCATTTAGGTAGGTCAAGGTCATAGTTTTAACTACAGATCTTCCTGTCATCTTTGCATCCTCCTCTATCCCCAGCTTAGCTTTTCTTCTTGAGACCTAAGTTGCTGTTTCTTACCTTTTCCCTACACAATGAGTCACATTCATGAGGGTTGATAGACGGTTGCAGTTACTTAATTTGACTTGTATCACTCAGGCTATTAATTTCTGCATCAGTCTGGGTATAGCCTCCTTCAGAATCCATCAGCGTCTTGTCTTAATCAGATCGCTGCTGTTGTTCTGAAGTGGCGGACAAGAGCCTGGTCTAGCTGAGGATTAATATTTGAATTTCTGGGTTCTGCTTTAGCTGTTTCCTCTTGCCACGTTTGGAAGGTTACTTCTGAGGTCTGCATGCATTTAGTGAAAAGGAGATTAATATGCTTTTCATAGCTGAATTAGTAAGGCATCATCACTGACATACCATTGATTAAATTCTCAACAAGCCCAAAACCATTATTTCTATGAAACAAAACAGAGGCATAGATCTTAATCAGATTATAGAATTATGAAATATATTTGTCTTTTGTCCCATAACATTATCTTGGGGGGATGTGGCAGAGACAATGGTAGATTTCTTTCGGTTTTACTAGTATATTTTTACAGGACAAAATATAAAAACTTACTGGAAATTCTTTTGTGGGTAAACATATGCAAAGCTTCTTTTGCCTGCTGTAGTGAAAGTGAAAAATAAGCGTAGCAGTGAGCCCAGGTATCTGAAATACAAGGATTTATATGTAAATTATCAAGCTGTGGCCTAAGTTTAGATGACATGATGTTGTTTCGTCATTTCAAAATTGAAGCAGATTCCTTATATTTGTGAGTAATTTTATACATGGAATCAGATAAACCTCACTGTCTATTTGAATATTAATGACCGTGTTATGTCATGTAAAATAAACAAAGCATGGATTAAAGCTCTCAAGTTTTGAATAACATCTTTTCCTCCTGTGTATGAGTTATGAAGTCTCCACCGGTTTTGGACAGTCTTTAACGATACCTTTAAAAGAACCTCCAGACTGTCTTCTCTTTATGCGGAGAGTTAACCATGAAATGTGATGGTTGCTCTTGACTATATTTGATGGCAGGTAATCCAGCACAGAAGTCAGGAGATACTCTTCAGAGGTGTAAGGCCTCTTGGCTGCTACTGATGATTGCTAAACGAACTGAGGAAAGTAAGTCTTCACTACAGAGAAAGGAGCATTCCCAATTTAGCATGAAAACCTTAGTGAAGATAATGTAGTTGAAACAAAAAAATATGAGGAAGTCAGAAGTCAAGTGTTTACCTTAATCTCATAATTCATGTGAGAAGTACTAACTGCCTTGTCTTCACTTGGATTTTATCTCATATTAGTTAACTCAAGCTAATAATCCATCTTCTTATTCCCTGTTGTATGCCAAGACAAAGCAGTTAATCTCTCCAAAAAGGGATAGAAGAATGAAAAGAATTACCAATTCCCTTCGTATCGATAAAAGACTGGATAGCCTCATGAGAGCTGAATCCTCAACTCCAGATGCTTCTTAAATACAGTAAATGTATCTGAAGCACAAAAACTTTCTTCTTGATGAAAGCTGAAAAAACCCCATTGATCGTCTGTCTGCAAAATGCATCAGTCTTGCATCAGAGGTCCCAGGACTGCTTGTGTTTTTCTTGTAGGCTTACCTGGTAGTGGAGTAGTAGAATACTGTAGTGTGAGTAGTGTAGAAAATGCTTGTGATAGTATTTCAGCTCATTCTAGTTGAGGTAAACCACTCTTTCCCTTCTCCAGGTGCTAACCGGATTGTTTTGGAAGACTCTAATATTTTGCAGCCTGTGGGACTAACTGTATTTGAAAACTGGCTGTATTGGATTGACAGGCAACAGCAGATGATAGAGAAGATTGATATGACCGGTCGAGAAGGACGTACAAAGGTCCAAGCTCGCATTGCACAGCTCAGTGACATCCATGCTGTGAAAGAGCTCAACATTCAGGAATACAGTAAGTGCAATCCCTGTTTGCGAGCACAAACAGTGCCTGTGGGGCTCAGGCCAAGGAGTGGCTGCAGAGAGATGAGCCTGTTTTGCCTTGTCACTGATTGACATCGGTGCAGACCGAAGGGGCCAGAAGCTGGTGTCATTTCTGTATGTACATCGCCAGGGTGCAATTAAGTTTGTCTCATTCAGGCATTTGGCAATGGACTGGAAACCTCTCATAAACCCAGCATCGCATTTTGTTGCCAATGACAACTTTATTGGTAGTCCTGTGCAGGCACCTGGCATTTGAGTGTCTGTAGGCACGGTGGAAAGGTCCTGTTATCCCTAGCAGAAGATTTTCTGAGTCATGCTAGTGAGTTGCTACTAAGCGTTTAGAACTTCTGTCGGTGGCACGTTGTGTTGAAAGGAAATGACAGAAGAGCGATGCTCAAAATTGCATGAAGGAAGTGTGCATTAAATAACAATTTGTGTTGACCATGGCTGCCTTTTTAAAAGTTTTCTATTTCTATTTGTGCCTTTCCCCTCACACACACACTTGAGGTGATGGGAGCTGGATGGTTAAAGCAGTGGAGCTGCCATCATCCTGGAGGAAGTAGGCCTGGTTAATAGGCTGTGGTGCATGCCTTGGAGACATATGTAGAAAAACGTCTGGGGATGTTTAATTAAAGCATCAGTGCAGACTACTACTAGTTTTGTTTGCTATTAATCTCAGTAAATCTGTCAGGAGTTCCAAGAGAAGTATGTTGTCCTTATTAAACATTAAAATGAAGAGACACATTTATCTAAAGTATGTTAATTTGAGTTTTGGAGACAGTGTGGAAGCTTCAGAATTCATAAATTAGAAAATTTTACTTTTTTAATGTCTTTGATAGAGAAAATGAAGTATGAAATCCAAGGCATCTTTTTGTCTTACGCTACTAATTTTGCTGCAGTGAGCTAATTCTACCTTGCACAAAAAGCAAAACCACTGTGAATACTGTTTTAGTAGACCCCATTCTTGTGATGTTTCAGATCATGGACAGTCACCTCCGTGTGTGTGATAATTATTGATGTGTGTAAAGGGAAAAAGTACACTCAACAAAATAAAACTTCTTCAGAGTTGTTTTCAGTAGTGCTCTCCCCAGGGGGAAGTAAGTAATGGAGTCCTGTGAGCCCAGAGAAATCACTGAAAGGTCGGCAGAGAAGTGGGAATGTCTTGTCAGTAACTGGCTTTTTTTTTTTTTTTTTTTTTTTTCTTTAATCACAGGACAACATCCTTGTTCTCAAGATAATGGTGGCTGCTCACACATTTGCATTGTGAAGGGCGATGGCACCACACGCTGCTCTTGCCCGGTCCACCTTGTTCTGCTGCAGGATGAGCTGTCCTGCGGAGGTAAATCCTTGCCATGCTCTGCGTCACTGAGCTCTGGGCTTCTGGTGATGGGGGTATCTCCGTCTTTATGGGTGGCTTCTGAACAGAAAGAATGTGACTGCAGCACGTGTGTTGTACGCTTTTACACGCTTCGCCTTCCCCCCAGCTAAATCTGCAAAAATTGAGGAGTAAGGCGAGAGGAAAAATTCACTAGCTGACTGTTGAATGAGGATTTCTGTTCATCCTTTCTACTTAAGACCACTGTATTCTTTCAGCTTGATTTTTTTTTAGTTGCATGATTTTTATTACTTTTTTCCATCACTCTGTATGTTCTCCTTTTTCAAATGGTGTGGCATATTGCACCGTGTCTGTGCCATGTTATTCTTCTGTCCTGTCCTCCTCAAACTCTTTCTGAACCGCAGTCCCAGAAGGGCAGAGTTGTCTCCTTCATGGCGATATGGCCACTGTAGCCTACGCCCTGGTGTCTCCAAGGGTGGGGTTGAAATGGAGGCGAGGAGAGGCACACTGGTGCTTGGGTGTTTTTGTGCCACTGTACTGAATGGATTTATTATGCAATGCCCCCGCCATCAAGGCGACGTGTGGTCTCACAATGGAACAAGAGCTAACATAATCCAGATATTTTCTCAGAGAAAGTTTAATACCAGGCTAAAAAAATAAGAGGGGTGGGGGAGATCAGGGGAGGGGGAAAGGGGGATTAAAAAAGGGGGGAAAATCCACACTTACTGCATGAGATTAACAGTTACAGTAGTAAATGTTAAAAACCAGCTAACAGCTGTGTTGAGATAGTGGGACTTGACTAGATGGAGCAGTTTTCTGTCTTTTTGAAAGAATTTTGACTGAACGGAGCTGTTGAGGGCACATAACTAGACATTGAGTCACAGTGCATCCATCTGCAGTGCATTACATCCTTCTAACGTTTTCTATACAATGACTGTTGAACATTAGAAGGAAAATGAGCCATCAGTTGTGTGTACGCTGGCATTGCAGGAAAGGAGGAGTAGAAAAGTGTGTTGACTTCCAGCGAAGACTCTTGAAGAGCTACTAAGAGAAGGGTGTAAGAGGTTGAAGTGAGAAGGGAAGAAAATAATTGTGTTTTGAGTGTGCATGTTTCTCCATTGTTCTTTGTCTAATGAGCCTCCACTGATGTCAATCTGTATCAGTCACATGGGGCTCAAGATCTGCGCAAATGACTGTGGAGGCAGCAGGGGTGGAAGTTACCTTACCACGTGGCACCTTTATCAGCTGCTTGATAAATGAAAGCAGCTGAGCTCTTCTTGTCCTTACCTGTTCTGATCTGCTGTTTGTTCACCTGGATTTTTAACTGTTGTTTGTTTGCTTGATTTTTAAAGAACCACCAACATGCTCCCCTCAGCAGTTCACCTGTTTCACAGGTGAGATTGACTGCATCCCAGTAGCCTGGCGCTGCGATGGTTTCACTGAATGTGAAGACCACAGTGACGAGAAGAACTGCCCAGTGTGCTCAGACACTCAGTTCCAGTGTGAAAGTGGACAGTGCATAGACAGTGTCCTCCGATGCAATGGAGAAGCAAATTGCCAGGACAACTCTGATGAGAAGAACTGTGAAGGTACAGAGGATCTTTCAGAGTATGGTGAAAATAGAGCCTTCATGGGAACACTGTGATAAATACTGAAGTTATTGCTGAGTAGGATTTGGGAGGATCTAAGGTTCTGCTGGTTTTTAAACTGGTCTGTTAAATAGGAAATTATTTCACAGCTCCAAGCATTTATGTCTTCACCTGTGAAATGGAAATAACACTGATCTCCTGCAGAGTGGTTTAAGCTCTGTTTGTTAAAAGTACTATTATAAATTATATGGTTTTAAGCTCTAAAAACCTGGTAACTGGGAGTGAATTACTAAGTGGAGCAAATCCTAGTAATAGTTTTTTTGTGTACCCTGTTCCAAGTAAAAGACTTGGGACGGTTTGTTTTATAATGCCTGAACAAAATGAAATTAAGCTTTTCTGAATAAGTGGGAGTGAGAGACAGACAAGATTTCTGGAGACCTCCTCTTCCTACAGAGCACAGCGAAAGAGAGTATTTAAGCCATCATCACAGAGGGAAGTGATATTGCCAGCACAATGAGAATTACGCTCTTTTCATTTTGGAAAGGACAAGTTATACTGGTGGAATCTGAACTACCCCACCACTACACAAAGTGAAACATGAGCAAACACACCCTTTCCCCACTGCACAGGTAGTGAAGAGTTGTAGGGACACCTCATGAGCTTGAAAGGATGCCACTTCTTTATATCCTTTCAGTACATTTTCTTCCTTTGAAGAGACTGTGTAAGGGTCTTTGAATCGAGGCTAAATTTCTTTCCAAAAGATTTGCTCCAGCTCAGACAAAAACATAGAGACTGATGCAGAAATTCCTGTGTGATGAAAGGTGACTGTTAGCCTAATGAGATGCTGACATCTGAAAATACTTTGTGCAAGTTAGCTTCCCAGTTGCCATTCAGCAACTGGAGATACCATACATGGGGCTGTTTATCACTTTCAATGTCCCTGTTACTCAGAGTGTACAAGTTGATTACAGATCAGAAAAGCTTTTAGTTTAACTTCTTAATTCAGCTGGAGTCAGAAAGAATTTCTGGATTTATAAGAAACAGGAGGCAAAAATATGTGTAAAGAACAGCAGCCAGCACCTTGCCTGCAGCACCTTTTTTCCTGAAGTGGTAGTTTATTTTTTGAGTATGCTGGCAAAGCTCCAGTTTTATCTTCTGTCTTTCATTTCAGTTTAAAAACATAATGTCAAGTGAAATATATTGTCTCAAGATCAAGGAGTTTTCTGGTTTACAGGAAGAGCACAAGAGCACTGAGAAACCACATTTCTCATGCTTAAACAATATTATCATCATGATTTAGCAGATATATTTTTAATAACTTAATTCTTCTCTCTTATATTACAGTAAATGCTTAGAGTTGGAGATCGTTGTAGTAGTTTTGCACTAACCATGTCCTGGGATAAGTGCCTGTGTTCAGTGGCCTTCTACCTCTGAGTTAATTTTTATCTTGCAGTGTCCTTACTGTAAATAGGCAGTAAGGACCAGGTACCCACTGTGCAATATCCTCAACAGAACACTGAACCACTTCTTCTGCATGGTTGTGTGCCACTGGCTACTTTAAGAAATGAAGCTAGCAGCAGACTACGCTCTCCTAAGATACTCTTGATTCTATGCTTCAGTGTCTTGTTTTCTTAATCATTTTGAAGAGAAGTCGTCTTTGAAACTGACTCTTGGTGTGGGGGGGGTTCTCTTTCCAGTGCTTTGTTTAACTGATCAGTTCCGCTGTGCCAGTGGGCAGTGCATCGGGAAAAGCAAGAAATGTGATCACAACCTGGACTGCAGTGACAGCTCAGATGAGCAAGGATGCTGTAAGTGTAAAACCTGAGCCTAGACTTGATTGCAGCATCCAAAATTTTTTTCTTACCTTCTCTTAGGCAGATCTTATTCTGCCAACCAGACCGAATTAGTTATTCCCAAAATGAATGCTCCTGTTTGTAGCTGCTGTCATGCAGTTTAGTGCACCACATCATAGAACAGAAAAAATAACTAGCATTCTGAATGACTAGTCTCTAAGGCAAAGCAGGCTAGTAATTTTTCCACTTGCCTTTTTAAACTTTTAAAAGCAAGAAAAGGTTTGTTTTACTGTAATCTGTTAATATGCTGAGTTGGTGCAGTGTTTTAAAAAAAAAAAAATCTTTCTAGCAGCATGAGGCTTTTATATATTACTGCTCCACTTCATGGTTTTCTCATGCAGAGAATTAATAGCAGGTGCTTTTAGAATCAGAGGAGCACTCTGTTTATAGAGTAAACCTTCTAAAATGTCTTTCGTCTGTTTTTAAAAGAGATAGTTCTGAGCTTGATTTATGATTTGTAACATGCAATATTCCCTACCTTGAAATCTCCAGGGCTCTGCAAGAAAACCATTGCCTTTAAAATTCCAACCTGAAAGTTCATTTTCACCGTTGGTGCTTTAAAAGAAATTGTAAATAGGGACATCTTTTCTTGTGTTAGAGAGCTGTGTATCACAGTTGACGCACATACAACTTGAAAATGCAAAGCCAATGTTGGACCCTTGATCTTAAGAAGGAGTAATAGGAGATGTTCTGTCATGCTACCTAGTTATTAGTGACATTATCACAGACATGTATAGTTATCTTTAGTGTAGTTCATCTGTTTTCTGGGTTTGTAACAGAGGATGGAAAATTAGCCCACCCAGAAGAAGATTGCAGTTGTTGCTGTCCCTCTTCCAGTATGATCTGAAGTCTGTTTTACTTATCTCTGTAGACTGTGACAAGCTGGTTACAAGTGTGGGTTCGGTGTTCAGGGAGAAGAAAATGTGTTGAGGAAAAGACTTTCAGTAACGGATAAGATGTAAAACACTGACTAGAACAGGAAAATACTTTAAAGGCTGCTTTTCTTGTCAAATTCATGAAGCTCAGGCAGGGGGTTGTCAGTTATTCTCAGAAATGTCATTGCTTAGAATTGGTATTGTAGGGAAAGCCACTTATTTTGACTTGAATAATCATTCAGATACAGATTCCTCATAAGGATGGCACCTCTAAAGCTGATACTCAGCTGGTTTGTCACCACCAATGTGGGTCAGATGTGGAACAGGTTAGGTAGTTTAATAAATAGCAGCAAACCCCAAATTCATCACTGGTGCGTCACCTCTACCGCTCGGCGTAAGTGAATGTTACACAGTTGAGAAAAGGGAGTGCCAGTCTGTTACGCTGAGTGATAACCTAGGTGCAGACGTCACGAGGTGCAACATGAAAAGTAGTTGTCAGTGTCTCTAATGACAAGAAAAAGTGTAACGAGTCCCCAGCACAGTGTCATCTGGAGTCATGGCTGCAGGTCTTATTCAAGTTCAAAGCATAGCCCTGCCTGTCAGCATGAAGCAAGATCAAGACCTGGTTCATCAGCCCCCTTACACACGCACGTACTGTTCATTTCCTGTCCTTGGTCATGCAAAAAATCCTCTTTGCATGTGTGGAGGTCATCTTATGCACAGGTAGCCCTTATGGACACCCATGAGTATTTAAACAGACCTGTCCCGGTGCTCGTTTCTTCTTCACATATATTCATTTGAAAGCTGTTGTCTGCCTACAGAAGAGGAGGCTTTTATTTTGCCTGCGTTGAAAGATGTCGGAAGACTGATATTGGTACATGAAGTTGTTGGATTAACTTTCGTGATGTGATTTTCCTTTTCCCTTTTAGACACAACTGAGGAGCCTGCGCCACAGCCCAACAACACAATAGGCTCCATCATTGGTGTGATCCTTACAGTTTTTGTGGTTGGAGCAATGTACTTCATCTGCCAGAGAGTGCTGTGCCCACGAATGAAGGGAGATGGGGAGACAGTGACCAATGATTACGTGGTGCACGGACCAGCCTCTGTACCTCTTGGTTATGTGCCTCACCCAAGCTCTTTGTCAGGATCTCTTCCTGGTGAGTAAATGGCGTGATCCTTGTCCTGCTCTTTGGCACCACAGAGTTGCAGCAGAGGATACTGTGCATGTATACACAGGAGGTGTCCCTTCCAGACGCATCATTCTTGGAAGCTGTTGGAAACCAGGACTGTCAAGTCTTGTAGCTGTCCTTTGTAATAATGAGCTCCTATTTTACCCATGCTACTCATGAGCATTTAGATTCTTAGCTCAAATAGATAGAAACTCCCACATGCTTTGGGTGTTCCACACACTGTGTTTTCTTATCTTGCTATTAAAGAAGCCTTATTTTGGGCTCAGCTGTCGTGACAGTACAGGGTAAAGTTCCACAGACTTATGTTCATGGGACTTTAAACATTATGAAATTGTTCTTGTTGAATTTGTAGACTGGCTTTGTATGCTTGTGAAACTCCTTGTAATGACCAGCTTATTTTGTCTGATGAAAGAGTTTCCAACGCCAGTCCAAGCATATGATGCTACTGCTGTTTCAAAAGCAAGACTTAACGCCAACGTTGCACTTCATTAATATGCATTGCTTCTGTATAGATTGATTTAATAGGTACTGTAACTTCTGGTACGGGATCCAGCAGTTTCCAGTCAGAACAATAAGGGGTTGTGAGGCTTTTACGGGGTTAAAATAACGCATCAACTTTCTTTGCTTTCTGTAATAACCTGCTTTCATAAAGAGAGTCTTTGAGCAGAATATTCACCATTATTTCGAGCACAGTGGCATACCTCTCCATTTCCCACTTGGACTCTCTGCCAGCGCGCTTCAGTCCAGCAGCAAAAGCTCACTTAACAGTGCAGAAATGAAAGAACACAAACCCTCTCTTCTCTCGCACAAATTTCCGTTGCTCAGCTGAGGTGGTCAGAGTCAGTTTCACGTTTTATTCGCAGGCATAGAAATAGTGCCTGAATGCCCGTTCGCTCGAGTCTTTTCCAGCTACTCAAATGAAAGAAATGTTTCTCTTCACACAGCTCTAGCATAGCCCAGTGCCAAGTCCTGCAGTTGAGTAGCTGATACACAAAACCCAGCATGTTTATTCCATGACAGTCTTCATTCCATCGAGGAGCACTGAATCGGCTATTAATGCCAAGATGAGTCATTTTGGTTCTAGTAGTTGTGCTTATACTGCTGTTATCCTCTAGATTAGATTATATTTTTTAAGCTTTTGTTTTCCTGTTTGCTCCAAAGAATTGAATATTGACATACATCTTTGTTCTTCAGGGATGTCTCGAGGTAAATCTGTGATCAGCTCCCTCAGCATTATGGGAGGGAGCAGCGGACCACCTTATGACAGGGCCCATGTCACTGGAGCCTCTTCCAGCAGTTCTTCAAGTACCAAAGGCACTTACTTTCCTCCAGTAAGTCATTCTGTTATTCACAGATCTTTAATAACTTTCAGGGAAGTGCCAGTGTCTTTTCTAGGATAATTAATTGACAGATTAACGTTTTGTTTTAAATTTCTAGCCTAATAAACTTGTTTGAATACGGAATAAGTGATTTTGAAAGGAAAGGGAGAGGATATTGTCTTTTTCCAAAACAGTATAGGAATTTTCTGTTAATTTTAAAAAGTTGTGAGAGGCCTCAGTGCCAGAAAAAGACGTCAGATTGAATGTCAGGGAAGACAAAAAGAATCCCTGTAAATGTTGAGCAACCCTGGTAGAGCAATCTCCTTTTGTTACAGTCTGCCTCACGTCTCTGGAGGTGAAACTATGGTTAATTTTCTATAGACCTTTCAAGAAATTAAAATGAAGCTTTGTGTCACGTGTCTTGCAAAAACAAGTGTCTTGCAAGTCCACATCATTCGCCTAGTCACAAATGAGTAGTGTGCTGTGCTGGATGCTACATAGAAGTTGGTACCAGCCCTGTCTCTTTACTTCTAGCATCAGTGCTTGGGCTTTTAGATATTTTTATATGAAGTCCACCAAGCCACTACTGAGTGTTAAAGAGTTATATGCTCAGTCAGTGCAGGCTGAAATCTTCAACGGTCTGTTTTCAGTTCTGAGAATCAATCCATCATGTTATATCTTTAAATCAAAATGCTGTCTGTACAGTAAGAGCATGCCTATATAGGGAAGAAATGCTTGCCTTGGACAGCACGCTGCAAGTAATAGAACCAACGTAGTATTCGTGAACTACAACTAATGGAAGCAGACATTAGGGATGGTGGGATCCCTAGTGACAATCTAGTATTGAACCCCTATCTTCATCTTTAATTTCCAGCAATTAAATAGCAACAGCAGTCAGTGTTTCTTGAGAAGAGCTTAGTAATAGCTTCTGTGGGAAGGGGGACAGGCAACATTGCCAGTGTCTGTAAAGAACTGAGAGATACACAGAAGAAAAGTCCATATGGGAGAGACTATATTCATGCAGTTCTTAACCTGAGGTTCCTATTAAACAGTACTAAAAAGGTAAATATATAGACTGATGTTTTCTCGAGTCCCTTTCATATCTTTACTATTTTAACTGTGGCTTCCCCCTGCTTTAGATTTTGAACCCACCACCATCACCAGCTACTGAACGTTCACATTATACCATGGAGTTTGGTTATTCTTCAAACAGCCCATCCACTCATAGATCCTACAGGTAATTACTATTACAACAGTTTCCATCAGGATCAAAGCAGTTTAGCAGAAAAAACGCAGAATAAAGACAGCCTCTGCTCTGTAAGCATTGCAATCAAAGGCCCTAATTCTGCAGGCACTAAAATAGGTGCCTAAGTGGGTTCACATGTAGCGGGTCGCTGAAGTGTGCGTTTAAGCGCAGCACCGTTGGAGGTAAGTGGGTTAGTGGTGCACCCCTTGGGTATATTGCTTCAGGGGGAACGACAACACTCAGAACAAAAGCAGCTAAATGCCGAAAGAAACCTGGTACCGTGGTAACTTTGAGCCTAAAGTACGTACTCTGGGGTGAGCCCTGCCTCTTCTTAGGCTTCTGTCAGAGAGACTTTGCTATGTAATCGTCAGAAATGATAGGCAAACGCCACACGGAGGAAAGGTGACAATATAAAGGCTAGTAGGTTAGGAGTAGCGTTAATATTATGGTCTAGATAAAGTACAGAAATTCTAGTTTGACATATTACAGGTTAATATCTGAAAAAAGTTGCTGACCATTTGCTTAATTCCTCTTGACTGATATTTATGAGCATGCAAGCTTCATCTCTGTTTACCCGTATGTATCTTTCTTACCTTCCCTATAAGATGCCAGAGGTCGTTACCATTTTGTAACTAGTTACCGCAAATAGAGAGAGATACCTACTACCCAAGGGTGTAAAGGTTCCCCTCCCAAATCACTAGTAGATCTCGTCAATGAGAAGAGAGTGCTGTATTTGTCTGTTGAAAGAAATGCCTCCCTAACACAGAGCCTTTGGGGGCTTTTGGATAATGAGGTCTCTGGGGCTGAAAAGACATCTCTTCTCCATTAGCAGAAAATACAGCCTCTGTTGTGCAGAAGGTCAGACCAGATGTTTATAATGATCCCTTGCAGCCATATGAAAAATCTTTTAAAATGATGAGTAATTTTCTAATGAAAGAAACCCAAATTTTGGCACTGGCATGAATCATGCTGATTGCTGGTTAGCTGATGTGACTTTTAGTATTATAAATGGTATAAGGGATGTAGCGTAGGGTTGAGTGTTTTCCAAATGCTCCCCCACCCAAAAAACAAACCCTGGCCTTGCTGCTTCTGATCTTCCCGTCTTTCTAAACGCTCTGACTTGAATATAGAGCAGCTGCATCCCCACTGGCCCCCAACAACTGATGGTGATGCTGGTAGTTGTAGCTACCAAGCACCTCCCTTTCTAATTTGTTTTCTTTAAACTATCTTAGGCTCATTTTAAAAGAGTTTGGGTTTGGTTTTTGGCTTTTTATTTGGGTGTGGGTTTTTTTTTTTTGGTTGGTTGGTTTTGTTTGTTTATT
>JAAGNO010018701.1:12900-27615 GCA_033439905.1 Ceryle rudis | reverse complement strand
GAGAGAAGGAGGCTCAGGGGAGACCTTCTGGCTCTGACAGCTCCTGACAGGAGGCTGGAGCCAGGGGGGGTCGGGCTTTGCTCCCAAGGAAGGAGTGACAGGACCAGAGGAAATGGCCTCAGGTTGCCCCAGAGGAGGTTTAGGTTGGAGTTGAGGAACAATTTCATCCCCTTGGGGGTTTTCAAGGGCTGTCTCAGACTGCCCAGGGCCATGGTGGAGTCCCCGTTACCCCTGGAGGTGTTTCCAAGCTGTGGAGATGTGGTGCTGAGGGACATGATTTCATGGTGACTTGGCAGTGCTGGGTCAACGCTTGGACTCGATGATCTCAAAGGTTTCTTGCAACCAGAATGGTTCTATGATTCTTTAAGTATTAGTCCACTTTATTTGCTGCTGCGAAGGCAGCCCCAGGCTCTGCTCTGGCTCAATCAATGAATGACTTCAGTGCTGCTGTCTGCAAGTTCTGCTGATGTATTAATAGTACTTCAGGGATTTGCACTGTTTGCCTGTTTCTCCTTCATGCTTCTGTCACTGTCAGTTCTCAGTGTGCTAGGTGGCCTCACGCAGTCTCTTCCTATATTCTACTTCTATATGAGCAAAGTAAATTTTGCAAGTACAAGATGTGTCAAAGTGAAGGTTGAGAGGCCTAGTAAAGACTTGATCTGTGTTGTTTGCTTTAGAGACAAGAAATTGGGCTTATTTTGGTAATGAAGAGGTCTGTGGTCACCAGCTGGTGTGGAGCAGCATAATGGCACAAAGGAGTTAAGCCAAACCAGGTGGTAGTACCTGAGAACCTGACCCTTGGAGAATAAACATCATCCAGTTCTGCAGGGTCTTTACAAAAAAAAACTTTACAAAAATGAGAAATGTTCGTTTCCATCACATTTTATTCAATTGGCCATGCAATGAAAATTCACAGAACAGGTTAAATTGCAATAATGTGACCCTTGTCTCCTTTGCCCGTTGTGAGCGATGCTTTCCCAGGGCACTTTTGGAGGCTGGTGTAGGTGATCAGAAGAGTTCAGCTGTACCAAATCTCTTGTTTATCTTCATCTCTCAGCTGTAATCCGTGAATGATAGTGCATAACTGCTGGTAGGCTGTAACATAAGCATCGCTGGCAGAGTTCGAGCCAGATGTGTTTAAAATTCACTGCCTACAAGCCAGTTAGGCTAGGGGCTAGAATATTTAACCATATCCTGATTGTTTGAGGTTTTTTTTTTCTAAAGCGGAGAAATTCCCTAAATCTGTAGTGAAATTACCTGCATCATCTTTGTAACAGAATATTGCACCGGGACCTTTGCAACATTCCCCTGAGACAGAGCAGACAGAGGCATTTATAGGGTCACAGAGGTAACCTGGGACAGATCTGGGGATGTGAACTTTGGTCCCCAAAGGGCCAGGTGCTGCCTTTTCGGCCAGGCTAATGCTCTGCTGGCCAAGGCGAGATGTTCTTTCTGGTAGAGACCATCACTTGGACTAGTCGGTGTCACAAGAAAAGATGGATAAATGAATTTCAAAAACAGACCGGGAAATGTTCCCTTTTGTGCTTCTTGGCATTTCATATATTTGTGTGTGTGTTCTTTTCCTCACTTGGTACTTTAAGTGATTCTTTTACATATGAGGGAGTCTATAGTGCCTGAGAAGATGACATTGTAGGCTGGCTGAGAAAAGAAAGAAAATAATCTGGTCAGATATATTAATTCCTGCTAAATATATTTGTAAAGTATTAGTACCTTGGAAACGTAGCGGGGGAAAACAATGAGGCATGAGCCTGCCTTCACCAGGAGATGGTGCTGTTTAATTTTTAACTAATTCAGAATTGCCTTCAGCTGATCCTGCCGTTGTCGAGGATCCCGCACACTTGGTAGGGAAGACAACCTAATGTAAAAGGAAGTGCTTTGTCGTGCTACTGATTTAATTCTGATCTCTTCACAGAAATACTAAGTACCAGTGCTTCTGTATCTGAAATGTCTCGCAGTGCTGCGTGATCAGTGGACCATCCAAATGCTGAGAGATCAGTAAGGCTGGAACACAGAGGAAATTTTGGTGAATACCTGATTTTACAGTTTTCGTAGCTGCTTCTGTATGTTGCTTTAATTGTTGCACATCTGTCACGACACAGGGTTCTGTTGTGATTAACTGTGCGACCTGTGCCTAAATGACAAGAAGTTCCTATCACAAAAATTACCTATCACAAAAAGCTGCCCTACCTCAGAATTAGCTCAAGAAAGGAAGAAATCTTCTCAGATTTCAGCATGAGAAATGATAATTGCTCGGGCTAATTACTGTTCTTCCTGGTTTGCTTCCCAGGATGGTTTAAATCTGTATCAAAGGGAAAGGGGGCTCAGGGGGTTGCATTTTTTCATGTCTCTCAGGAAAACCTGTCAAAAAGAGCTTTTGCCGGGTGCAGGTTTTGTTTCTCGGTGGCCATTTGGCATTTATTTGTTTGCTCCACTCTGTGTCATGCTCTCTCTCCACATACTGGTGAGCTATGGTTCCAAAGCTAATGCTGTTAGCAGGACTGTGAACTTCTCCTAGCTATAATTATAAAGATGCTTCAGGGCGTTGTAGCGTGTAGAGTCTGTTGTGCCCTGACTGACAGTGCTTTGGCTTTCCCCTGAAGGAGCCAATATTGAAAGAAGGAAAACAAATGGCATCCTATTTTGAACTGTGTAGTAAAGATCTGTATTCATGCTACAGCAATCCCCATCAAGAGAACAAGGAGCAATGGACACAAACTGGAACCTCAGAGGTTCCATCTGAATGTGAGGAGAAACTTCCTTTCTGTGAGGGTGTGGGAGCCTGTCCCAGGCTGCCCAGAGAGGTTGTGGAGTCTCCTTCTTCCAAACCTGCCTGGACACTGCGTTGCTGGGCCCCCTGCTCTGGATAACCTCCAGAGGTCCCTTGCAGACCCTACCCGCCTGTGATTCTGTGATTATCTGCAGAATTAGGCAGAAGGGAAGGCTCTTTTCTCGCTGACAGTGGCAGCGTTGTACAAACATAACCAAGGCACTTGGCTTCCCACTATCCCAAGATGCATCAAATATAGAGATGTTAACTAATGTAGCAACCTCAGCTGATGAGCCCATTCCATTGTCCCTTGCTCCTTTTTCGCTGTTTTCCTTTGTCATCTTGTTGCTCCCAACAGATGAACTGGTTTGCCATTCGAAATGCAGGGGCTTGCTTTGTAATTAGCGAAAAGAAGTGAAGCTATGGAAAATTTACTACCTTGCTATTAACTAACAAAGACACTGAAGTCCTGGATGCATTTCCCAAAAAGTTTCAAGCACATTATTTTAACTTTTATATTAAATGATTCTCTTCCTTCCTGTTGGCTAATATATGAAACTATGCAAGTTTCTACCTGTATTAGACAAAACCAGGATCTGAAGGTGGAAGGTGAAAATACTGGCTTTGGTTTTTTATAAATGGGAATGCTCTCCTTGCAGCAGCTCCCGCCTTAGCTGCATCCTGGCACTTGCCATGCTCTCCACAGCTCTGTCATGCCCAGGCCCTCTCGGCCTTCCTACCCAAGTATGTTAGCAGAGACCCCAGAAGCATGTTCAGGCCCCCTCATTTTGCTTCCTGTTCCTTGCAAGTAGGTAGTGAATAGGTAGAGCTTCCTGCTGGGGACCAAGAAAGGGTGGCTGCAAAGCTGGCTGTTTGTCTTGGCTCTCTAACGTGGCTGCCATCCTAGCTGGTATTCTCTAATCTTCAGCCAAAATTCTTTTTTTTTTCCCCCATTTCTCCCTTAAAGTAGCAAATATCCAAAGTGGGTGAATTTCACTGGTTTTACTTCCACTGCTGCAAGATACCCATGGGCATTTAAGTCTGGACCCTGGGATAGATTTGCCAAGTATTAAATCATCTTATGGTGGCAGAGGAGTTTTTCATAGCTGGTTGAAATCACAGGTACCAAAATGCATTGTAAAAATTCCAGAGATGTTTCTGAATGTGGACTGTTTGCAAACCTGCATTGCAATGTCTGGTGAGACTGCAGCCGGCCTAGAACAGTGCTTGTACCTACCAGTGTAAAGAATTTTGTTGCCAATTAAAGCACAAAGAAGACAAATATTCATCTCGGTAACATCTGCAGAGCCAGCAGCACCTTGTGCTGGCAGCAGCGGAGGATGAAACATGGGGCGGTGCCGTTGCTTTTCCCATCTCACCCGCTGTTCTTTCAGTGGGCACGTTCAGTAAAAGCATTCTACTGTCATCCAGTTGGTTTTCAGTTTCTGTCAGAAATGAGTGAAAATGGTTCTCTCTCTGTTTTATCTTCAGAAACACACAGAAATGGTGTTAGGACAGCTGTTTAGATCCCAGACTATCACTTTAAACTATTTTGACCCCAGAAAGTCAGATGGTAATGTGTCAGGGAATTTGTCGGCGAATTGTTTTTTTTCCTGTCACTTCTTAGCTCCAGTGGTGCTGTAATTTAACAAGCTCCGGTTGTTGTTGACCTCTAGCTCTCTTTATCAACCTGAAAGTGATCACAGAATTGGAGAGTGTTCAATCTCATATTCCCCCACTCCTTTGAAAAGGAACAGGAGGAATTGATAAGGCAATCCTGTCAAATACACACGGTGCAGGCAAGGGAAGTGGTGTCTGGAAGGCAGGCGCTCATGCTGTTTGAACTGGAATGACTAAAGTTTCACAAAGAATGAAGTTTTTCCTCATCAGACTTTTGCGGTCTGCTCTTCGGTCTCAGGCTGATGAAGAGTTGCAGGACATCAGCCACAGGGCTAGGCACTGCTCTTGAGATACTTAACCGCTCACGGTCAGGTCATCAACAGTAGCATCAGGCAGTTGTATGTGAAAGAAAACAGTGAACAAACTGCTTGAAATACTCTGGTGTGACTTCTAACAACAATAACAACATCAAGGAAAACCTCTGTGAATATACCATCTGCCAAGTGTTGTGCTTTGGTGGTTTGCCCCTCACCTGGAGAGCAGAGGAGCTCTGTATAGCTCTGAAAGCTTCATGTTCTGAGCTGAAGGATGAGGAGTTCTGGTTGTCTGCAGGGTATGATGGTTATGATGTGCTGCTTCCCCGTCAAGGGTAAGCAGGTTAAATGGATACTCAGAGCGGGTGTTTTGGCTCCTGGGCATTCTTTGTGATTCAGTGCTGCGCTTCTTGATACTTGGATTTCTGTGATCTTGGTTTCTCGGTGGGTTTTTTTCCGTTCTGTGCTGCTGACCAGTGCTTTGGAGGGTTTTTCCTTCCAATTGCTGCCTTGCTCTGCAAATTTGCATGTTGGGTCTGGTGTCAAATGTTGTGTCACACCGTTGGCAGCAGCCTTGTTGTTGCTTTTTGCTATTTTATGCTCATTTTGCTTTTGAGATTTCCCTTGATAACACTCCAGGAGACAGAATCCAGCACAGATGGGATTTTGTTGAAGAAAGGGATAATTAATCTCCCTGTAGTCCTGCTTTTCTGATTGCATCACCTTGTGAGAGTCTCTCTCACCATCTCCCCTAGTATTCAGGTTTGTGATTACATTTTTCAGGGTTTTTTTTTTTCTCTCAGTCTTTAATTGCATTGATTCAATTTGAAATTATTTTCTCATTAGAGTGTCTGTCTTCTTGCTGGAGCTGGAAGAACCGATTAGAATATTCTTAATACTGTATTCACTTTGGTGTGTGTCATGTTACGGGCAGCTTCACCCCACTATTCTCTTGCTTGTCCCCTAAAAGAAAAAAATAGGGATGAGGGTCAAATGTAGGAGAGGTCTCCAAGTTCTGTGCTGAGGAGGTGAAAGTCCAGGAGTAAGAATATTTTCAGAATTCCAGAAGGAAAAGAAACAAACTGTAACTGTGTAGTTAACTGCAAATGATAGCTGTGTAGTGCAAAATGAGATTTACTTGAATGATTTTGCTAGATGCTTGGGAGCCTTTCAGGACTTCAAGGGGCCTGACAGAAAGAGGGGGACAGATTTTTAGCAGGACTTGTTGCAACAGGACAAAGGGTGATGGATTTAAATGAAAAGAGGGAGGTTCAGACTGGGAGAAGGAAGGAATTCTATACACTGAAGATGGTGATCCCAGGCTGCCCAGAGAGGTGGTGGCTGCCCCATCCCTGGCACCGTCCCAGGGGAGGGTGGCCGGGGCTCTGAGCACCCTGCTCTGGTTGCAGATGGCCCTGCTCCCTGCAGGGGGTTGGATGAGACGTCCTTTAAAGGTTCCTTCCCCCAAAACCATTCCATGATGGTATGATTTTTGATGCTTTGTGGCATTCCATCTGATGTCCCGCTGCTGTCTGAGAAGAGGGTGAGTCCTCCGTGGGTTGTCATGTCTGCCACACCCAGTTTGGATATACTTGGAAGACATTTAGGCAACCCAATCCCACTGTCCATGAACAAAATTTATTTCAAATGTAACTGTAAAGGCAAAACTTTCTAACACCAAGATTCATTTCTGATTTATCTGTATTTCAACCAGCAAAAGAAAACAATTGCTTGCGTTTCCCTAACGGTGGTTGAAACTCGACCTTTACAGGACTGTGACCTATTCCACACCATTCGTGCACCGGTTCAACAGGGCAGTTGCTAAACCAGAGGGGTGCGTGTGCTAAAATACTCATAGTTTAGAGCAGCCTTAGAAAAAATAACAGTTACAAGCCATTTAGTTAAATTCGGAGATCAGACCTACGGGGCTTCTCCAGCCCAGCTTGTTGCACATTTACACGTATAAATTTATGCTCTTTTTTAGGTGTTGAATGATTTCACTGACATGGTTAGTGAGGTATTTTCATGCTAATTCTTTGGAAGAATGTTTCTTTTTGTTTTTCTTCTTTTTTTTCTAGACCTACCAGTGTTTTATTAAGAGAACTACTTGGATAGAGATGCTGGTATTCACACAGACCTACCCCAAAACGACTGAAGAGAATACTGTGAGTTATGGCAACAGCTTCTCCCTATTTATTATTGGTGTCAGGGCTTTCTTTTAATACGGGTAATACTGGCAAGAATGTATTTGAAATACCAAAAAAAGTGTCTTAAATGTCATAGTCCTGCATAGTAATGAGGCAGAGACAGTCGCAGCTGCCTGGTCAAGGTGCCTTCATCCTTCCTACGGAACTGAAGGTGGCTGGGAGGACAGTGACATGGAACCAGTTCATTTGGGATTTCCAGTACCCTCTTTTCCACATCCACACGTGCTCTGGTGTCTGTATGGGTGTAGAAAAGCTCGGGATTCGATACAGAAATGAGGGCTGGAGGTGACCTTGTTTCGGCAAAACGTGTCACCTTCAGCCGGGGGGCACGACACGTCTAGGTGTGAGGCTGGTCTGCTCGAGGAAGGGCTGCGAGCAGCAAAGGGGCCACCCCAGGAAAACCTCCCGCGGGCGCGGGGGGTCCCTCCTCGCCCCCCGCCGCTGGGTCCGGGGCTGCTCTGGGTTCCGTGAGCCCGCAGCGCGCTGCGCGGTGGCCGCCGCTCGGGCCTGCCCCCGGGAGAGCGGCCACCCGGAGGGGGGCAGCGGGGGAGCCGCCGCTGCTCCGAGACGCAGGTAAGTGCCGGGGCCACCTCAGCCCCGAGCGGAGCGGATGGCGGCGGGACGGCGCCGGGCGGTAAGGGAGCGGTGCTGAGCGGGGGATGCGCGGGCGTCGCTGAGCAGGGAGTTGGGCTGCGGGGTGATGTTGGGGGCCGGTGGGGAGCGAGTGAGAACCCTGAGCGCAGGGCAGGAGGGAGAACCTGTGCCCAGCGGGGCAGCTCCAGCGAGAGAGAAGTTTGGGACATTGTTTGGTGCTGTTGGCGTTTGACTTGACTTGGGACGCTGCTCAGGACGTGCTGCTTCAGCTCTGTTCGTGTTCTGTTACGTGATTTTAAAGCTGTCGACTTACATTTAGCCAAAGAGTTCTTTGTTGTTCTCTTAAATAAGAGTTTAAATTACTTTCAGGCTCTACACCTAATACCGTTTGAGAGTGTTTGTGGTTTCATAATCATATTTTCCTGCCTTTAAAAAAAAGTGTTGTTTTCTCCCACATGCCTTCATGCAATACAAAGAAGAGAGGAAAATGAGAAAAATAGTGAAAACTGACTATAACCAAAGTGTTATTCAATAAAGTAAACAAACTAGGGAAAATATAGTGGGGAAAATACTTTCCCCTGCTAGTTTCTGTGATGTTTTGTAGGTGTTTCTTGATTACAGCAGTATGTAGTAAGTCACACAGAAGTTTGCTGGGTTTATGGTTGGACTTCATGATCTGAAAGGTCTTTTCCAACCTAAACGATTCTATGATTCTATTCTTTCATTCTAAGTCTAGTTTTAGAAGCGATGTTGTATCTCAGTAGCTGAGTATATCATTTTGGGGTTGAGTTTGTAATATGCCGCAAACTCACGCAGTGATAAATTTGAAAGTAGATTTGAGCGGTAAAGAGAAATGAACTGCCTTCGTCCCTCCTCTGCTGCATTTCCTTTTGAAGGAGGGAACTTGAAAACCTAAGTCTTGAGACCTGGGTTCTGTTCCCCGCATGCACGCTGAATGCTAATGAAGTTAAAACTCTTGCATGCAATCAGATCCTTTTTAATTGTACCTACAGTACAAGTAACTGACTTCTCGGCTGTACTTCTCTCTAATCTCCGGTAGTATGACACTTTGCAGGGGCGGAAAGCTTTTTATGGGCTCTGTTTTTTCATTTCCACTGATGAAACAGCAGTAGCAAAGAAAATAACTTCAGCAGCTGAAAGCCACTCAATTGAGTCATGCTAATAGCAGATTATTTAGTAGGGTTACTAGGGCAGGAAGAGATAAAGTTTCACTGAACTTACTATTAAAAAAAAAAAAAAAAATAAGCCTGGGGGGGAAGGGAGCAGCAGAACTATTTGTGGTGAATAGGGCAGTGTTCTGACTTTTGTATTTTTGAACAGCCAAATCCTAGAGGTCCTGAACCTGTAGTTTTCATACTTTTTTTGGGGGTTTTTTTATCCTTCTTTTTAATTGAAGAAAGGACTTCACATCCCAGTTGAGGCTGCCAGGCATTTTTGAGTTTCTGGGAATGTGTTTTAGGATCTGAGTTGAGGGACTGGGAGGGAGCACCTGCTGCAGGGATGTTCCTGTTCCCTTGGTTGTGTTGGAACAGGCTGCATTCAGCTGGCCTTCTAAGACAACTGCTTTCCTGGAGCTCACAGAGCACCATGCTGCTCTCAGCTGAATTCCTGACATCAGAGTTGAATCTGGACCCCAGTGTGGGCTCTGGGTTGTTGCCTCTATCTCTTTTTTGATGTCTTATGCTGGACATGAAACTTTGAAGTCTACCAGCCTTCACTTACCAAGGCTCCCTGAGCCATACTGAACCTCTCATTTTTCTCACATGACTTTTTGGACACATGATGAATGAAGTAAATAGTGCTCAGCCTGTGCAGAGGTTTCCGACTAGGAAGACTCCCTGCTTTAAGGTGATGCCACACTTCACTGGCACAGGCAAGGCAGAGTTTGATTAGAGTTTGTCCCCACTTCTTCATGTCCTTTTGGACATGAAGCCCTATCAAAGCTTCAGATCCTCCTGCTGAAGCTCCATTCTGCATTTCAGGAGCCTCCCTGTGCCCAGCCTGTTTTTGTAATCATACTGCTACACTGGTTAAAACTTGGCTTTTTTGGTTGGTTTTTTTGTTTGGTTTTTCTTTTTTTCACACCAAGGAGAGCTGTTAGCAGAGGGTTTTTACACTGCCAGGGTGGAGCTAACTAATTTTTTTTTTTTTTCTGCCTTGAGTGTGTTTCCTTTCAAAGACAGTCTCTCAGTTGACTATCAGAGCTTCTCACGGATGCAGTATGTGCCTCACCATCCTGTCAGAGGTGGAGGCTCTCAAAGGAAAGGCTTAGAGGTAGAGACAAGAAAGGGGGAATGGAGGGAAGCAGAGCCCCGGTGCCTTAACTTACCAGAATGACAAGTTTTTATTTTTCCTCCTTGGGATCTTTTCCAGGTTAGTCTCTGCATATCCTCACACTTTGTTCTGAAGAAGGTGATATGGGGAATATAACTTTTGCTGGTAGCTTTTTGATTCGTTCTCTTGTTGTCTGGATTTAATTGCAGCAGCCTCAGAAGGAGGTAAAACACATTCCTTTGTCAGGAGGGCTGCTCTGTAGGTGCTACACTTGGATTTTTTACATATATGTTTGTGGATATAATTTAAAACACGTGGCTGCAAATTCTGCTTTTGCTTCCCATTTTGCTGAACCCAGGATTTGTGTAAACAGAGTGTTGTTCTTTGCCTAAGCTCTGAAAAAGTGCTTCTCAAAATAGAAGAGAAAGTCAGTACGTCAGTATAAATATCCAAAACCTGTGTGTGGGAAAACATCTGTAGGACCAACCAAAGCCGTGATCCTTCCAGCACAGGTACCTGCAGCTTCATGCACAGTCCCCTTGCAGGGTTACTCCTGTGCTATCTGCCTATTCTCACACAAAAATGTTCACCGGATCATGTTCGTGGTTGACATCAAAAGGCAGCCTGTGTTAGCCTGTGAGCTCACTGTGACAGTTTGTTTCCATTCCATGGTGTTGTTCTTTCTTTGCTTGCACTTGCGTCCTAACTGGAGCATCTGACTCCTGGTTGTAGGCCTGTCTGGAAGGAAAACAGTGGCAAAGGCAGCGTGAACTGCAAACCCTTCTCTGTAGCTGAGTGCAAAGTGATTTTTTGTTGCTTGTTTTTATTAATTCTGTAATTTATAAGACCTGTTGGAGATTTTTAACTTGCCACAACCAACCAGACCTCATCCAGCAGTAGAGATAATGTTTATTAACTTTAATGACCTGTGTGGAATGAACCCAGATTGCTTTTCAAATTACTTCTGTTTTAGCAATGGATGATTCCTCTGGTTTGTACCATAACTTGTAGCAACACCATTGCTTTGGGTTAGCTTGCTGGGGCAGGATTATGCCATCCATTTTGTTTTTTTTTTATTTCCACTTATGTGTAAATACTTCTCTGTGTTTGCTTCTTTTTGGGTAGGAAATGCTGAATGGAAGAAGGTTTATTATAGGACATATCTAGGGTGGGATGAAAAGAAAATGGTGCAGCTTTCACGTGACTCTCTTGTCTCTCTCACCACAGTGCCATGTTTGAGACGCAGATGTAGGGCTCAGTTATTGCTTCAGTGGGTTCCTTGATATTTATCTGAGCTGTTAAGAGCCCTGAGCTTTATGGATTATGAACTCTATGTAATATTTTTCTGGGCTTTGTGAATGGTCATATCCACGTCACATTCGACCTGTTTTGGGCTGGGTTGCTTCTCAGTAACCAGCTGCCTCAATTATTGTCTTTTAACGTGCTTGGCATTCGTTGGAAAGCAGCGCATCCCCTTTTCCTTATTGTTCTCAAGTACAAATGTCCCACTTATCTTCAGAAGATACAACAATATGGTCAGAGTATATGCATAGGAAATACAAACCCTGAAGGACAAAAAAAAATTTCCTGTTGATAAACAAGTTAAAACAGGGACGTTATGAATCTCGTGGCCATCTGTGTAACATACTCAGCCTGATTCTGTTGCTCCTGTGACTTCTGTTGTGCCTACTGAACTTGCCCTTTCATCAGGGAAGTTCCAGAATTAAGACTCCAGAAGGGAGTCTTAATTCTGAGACCATTTTAAGACATCCTCACCCTGCCAGGGAGAGAATGCTGATGGGTACAGCTCATTACGTCAGCACTTTGTGCTGCGTCTTCTGCAATGCTTTTCCTGCATGGCCAAGTGTTTATGTTACTAATTTTTGACTGACACTTTGTCACTAGGCTGTTGAGGACCTGACCTGCATGTCAGTCTGGACCTGGCTGTAAAATGGGGGTAAACCTCCCATGCTTTGCATAAAGATTATTGAGACAGTAGCTCTGAACTGCCTGGGGGGTGCTTGCAGGCAAAAAGAGGTGTCTCAGCCAGCAGAGCAGTGTGAAAAAATCCAGGATATGCACAAGCCAGGCCATGAACTTCCCTGATCAGTGTTACCGGGGCAGTGTGTAGACTTCACATGAAACAGAGCAGAAAAGGTCATTCTGCCCCATTCTGTCACATTCTGTTGCTCAAGGACAGGACACTTTTGCTTTTCCATCAGGAGATGATGCCACTTCTCCAGGAGCAGAAGAGCCTCTTTATGGAGAAACTGTATCTTTCATGACATTTTTTTTCTGTGATTTGCATCTCATCAGTAATGCCTGTGGAATACCTGAGTTTAGAGAAAGAAGAAAGCCCTGCATCTTACCCCCACAGATTCCAAACTAGAAAATCAGAAAAAGCAATTACAAGAAGTGTCATTTTTCTCATGAGCAGTATGTATTTGTTTAC
The DNA here is from genome assembly GCA_033439905.1 of Ceryle rudis. NCBI lineage: Eukaryota > Metazoa > Chordata > Aves > Coraciiformes > Cerylidae > Ceryle > Ceryle rudis. Next base: position 15,345 of record JAAGNO010018701.1, on the reverse strand, counting down.
CAAAGTATTGCTGCATTGAAATCATCTCCAATCATAGACAAGGCACCTACAATGATGAAAAATTATGTTTTCATCCAGGATTGCCAGATCATGAACAGTTAAAGTTAAAGAATTTGATGTGACATCAAAGGGAAATGCCTATAGGAGATGGTTGGAACATCTTCCTCTATATGTAAAGGAATTCAAAAGTATCAATAAAAACCTTTCTCTACTTAGCACGTTATAATAACCAGCAAACATGACACTAGGATGACTGTTTCCATAATTATGACTAACCTGATCAGGAGCTGAGGATGAGATAGTGCGTGAACTCATTGGAAAAGTTGATCCTAAGGAGTTTACGATGTACCTGGGACTGTGTCGTAGCAAAGGTAGCAAAAGCTTGGTACATATGGAAGTAGAAATGGTGAAAGAAGCAGATGGAAGAAAGAAGGGAGTCTTGCAGTCTTCTGTGTTGCAAGAGCACAGCTCTGCATAGGCATAGTGATGTGCTCCCAGGTAAGGTGTTAGAAGGGCAGGGCCTAAGCTGGGAACTTCAAGGTTACAGATTCCGCTGGTTTTAGAGGACAAGAAAAAAAAAATAATGGTAATAAAGGTGTTTTCCTTTCCAAACATAGAAAATGCTGGGGGTTTTTTAGTGTTTTAGTGGAAATATTTTGGACCACAACAAAAATGTTTTGGTTTGGAATGCTGTTGTTGTCATAGGAATGTAGTTAGAGATGGTATGTGCTTTTCCATTCTGTTGATTTCCTGAAGCTTCCAAGATGCACCATGACCTCTTTAAGTGGTGCAGAAAGGTGCTGGCTCCATCCCCAGTGTCCCTGGCAATGGTATTCATGGAAGATGTGGTCCTGTGGATAAACCTGGTTGACAGTAGGAATGAGGATATGAGGGAACATTATCTGTAGTTTCTATGAGGCATTATGATAGGTTGATTGAATCAGAACATTTTAGACTTTGCACCTTCATTTCCTAGAGTAAAAACCCAATTTTTCTTCAGATTTGTATTTTTCTTTAGTTTAAGAAGTGGTTCTGTATCAAATATGTTTGACAGAATTTTCTATGGAAACAGAAAACACCTGCTGCTCATAGAGGGTTTTACCATTTAAAAAGGTGGGAAAATTATCTTTGAAACTGATTTGAAAAGTCCGTTCCAGGCACTGGGGGTAAAATGGAAGAAGATGTGACCGTGCCTACAGAAGTGGATCACTGAGTGGAGGAGGTAGGGTAGACTTCAGACTCATGACGAAAGCCATCTGGGGCAGGAAAAACCCTGTGTAGACAGACAGCCTGGGAAGGTGCACTGGTTACAACCAGGTGGGTAGAAGACATATAGGTGTATGGCAAGAAGTGGGTGTGGGGCTGGAGGTGGCTAGTACATTCCTCCATACTGCAGAAGAGTGAAGGTTTAATGTAGAAGTTCACCTGGGTTTAGGTCAAGCATGTTGTACAGAAGTGCTCTTCAGTTTCCATGAAGCTTTGACTCTTTCCTTGGTTTTGTTACCATCATTCCCAGATGTGAGAATCCATGCTTACACACCTCACCCAAAGAGCTAAGACGAGAGCAGCCTTGTTCCTTGTAAGAAAGACCTCCAGAAAATGTGACTGGGACAGAGTGAGCTAATTGCCTCCTGCCAGATGATACCTGAGGCATAAGACCTTTCTGCCTGTTGCTTCTTTGTGGAAAGGAGGTTTTGTAGCCTCAAAACCAGGATGGACCCATTCAGACTACAATAACACAAGCATGCCTGTTCCTCAGACTCCCACCATAGGGGCAATATGGAGCTACTGTTTGCTTTCAAGGTGGAAGGTGAGGTCTCAGGAGATCCAACTGAAATTCGGTCAGGTTGGATGGGGCTGTGAGCAACCTGCTCTAGTTGCAAATGGCCCTGCTCAGTGCAGGAAGGGCTGGACTAAATGACCTTTAAAAGTCCCTTCCAACCCCAAACATTCTATGAATCTATGACTCTATCACTCTATGATTTTATGATTCTATGAATCCTGTATGACCTACTTTAGGTGATCCTGCTCTGGCAGGGAGGTTGGATGAAATGATCTTTCAAGGTTCCTTCCAACCCTGAACATTCTGTGATTCTGTGAATCCAAATCATCTTACGGGCTTTGACTAGATTCTTATGTTTCTTACCTTGATAAGCACAAGGCACTTGAAAGATCCAGTAACTGTGCAGCAGACAACTTAAAACTGGAACAATAGCTCCAAGTCAAACACCAATTCCTCTTTTGTGGTGGATGAAAGACTGAATATGAGTTGGTCAGAAAGCAAACAGTATATCAGGCTGTGTCAAAAGCAGCATGGTCAGCAGGTCAAGGGAGGGGATTCTGCCCCCCTGCTCTGGGGAGACCCCCGTGCAGTGCTGGGGCCAGCTCTGGAGTCCTCAGCACAGCAGAGACAGGGACCTGCTGGAGCGGGGCCAGAGGAGCCCC
>JAAGNO010018701.1:0-12800 GCA_033439905.1 Ceryle rudis | reverse complement strand
GGGAGGGCTGGAACCCCTCTGCTGGGAGGCCAGGCTGGGAGAGCTGGGGGGGTTCAGCCTGGAGAAGAGAAGGCTCCAGGGAGACCTTATAGTAGCCTTCCAGTACTTGAAGGGGACCTACAGAAAAGATGGGAAGGGACTTTTTATCAGGGTGTGAAGTTATAGTATCAGGAGTTAGGTTTTCGAAATGAAAGAGGGGAGATTGAGATTAGATATTAGGAAGAAGTTTCTCACTGTTAGGGTGGTGAGACAGTGGAACAGGTTGCCCAGAGAAGTTCTGAATGCTCCCTCCCTGGAAAAAAAAAGTTGTGGATGCCCCTTTCCCTAGGGCTCAGAGTCCCACATTGGATGGGGCTTTGAGCATCCTGGTCTAGTGGAAGGTGTCCTTCTCCATGGCAGGGAGGTTGGAACAGTATGATCTTTAAGGTCCCTTCCAACCAAACCATTCAATGATTCTATGATTCTGTCATCATGCCTGGATATTTCACTGCAGAGAAGCCACCATCCCAGGCCAGGAAGTGCAGTTCCTCCTTCATGTGTCAGTGCACCACACATTTTCTGGAAAAGCAAATGAATCCAGTCCATCCCAGTAAGCAGAAGGGCTGTCACACCGCTGTAAATGCACAGATTTGCTGAAAGTGTGGATTTCCAGGAAGGTTTGGAATCTTTCCAGAGAAAGAGACTCCACAACCTCTCCGGGCAGCCTGTTCCAGTCTCTGTCACCCTCACAGGAAAGAAGTTTTCCCTCATGTTGAGGTGGAACTTCCTGTGTTCCAGTTTGTGACCATTGCCCCTCATCCTATCACAGGGCACAACTGAAAAGAGACTGGTCCCTTCTACTTGACAACCACCCTGCAGATATTTGTAAATGTTAATAAGATCCCCACTGTCTGTCCTCGTTGATACAGGACTCAGTTCTGCTGCCCTTGACACCAAACATGCAGCAGCAGTAGCCTCACTGTGAGCTAAATGTGTCTGAGAGGCCAAACTGAACTTGTAACCTAAATAAACTACCCAGGTATGTGGCCTTAACATTATTTTTTATTTTCCTGTGATTTTATGAAATAGGAGATAAAAACCTCCAGGAATACTCAGAGACACCACGGCCAGCAACTAGATGGGTGTCACATTAATGAACAGACCAAGCTTTGGGGTCATCTAGCACCATAAATCTCCAGAACCTTGCTCCAGAGTTCTATTGAGTGCTTTAGAAGCAGAAATTTGACTTCTATTTTGTTTCAAAACTAAACTTGCATAGGATTAATTTTTCACATGGACCCAACCCTTCTGAAGAGGTTTTTGATGTGGTCATTTGATTTCACTGTGGAGCCTCTGTGTGCTGGTGAGCCTGCTTCTGTTCTGATGTAAATGAGCAGTACAAGTCGAGAACAGCTGCAAGTGGGGAAAGACACAGTCTGAGTGAAAAAGGAAGCATTTTGGGTTTGGTATGTTGAAACCAGAAAGAGCATCTGAGGCTTATAGAGATTTGTTCTGGCTTGTGAACGGGATTTAGACAAGGTCGTACCCTACTTATCCTTGGAAACCAGAGAGACAAATACTGATGTGGCAGTCATCGTTATTTGTCTTGAAGGTCTATGCACATTGAGAGATGAATTTACCCAGAATTTCCCCTCCCACCCTTGCAGTAACACTTACTATTTCTGTTTTGATTTATTTTATTGGTGAAATAGTAAAGAACATGCATCCTCCAGCTTCCGTTTTCAACTTCCCTGCCGCCTCCTCCCCCTCATACAAGGGGAGGGTGTTTGTCAGGGCAACTACAGATGTTGTTATTAAAACATCTGAGCAAATAAAGTGGAGAAGGTCTTTTGAAAACAGCTCTGTTTCTCACTGCCCCCTGCCAATGCCGGGTAGCTCCCTGCAATGCCTTTCCTGATGAACTTGGAAAGGATGGTACTTTTACCAAATCTCATTATTCGAAAATTCATTTATATGGCTTATGTCAATTTTTCCAGTTCCTAGTTGCTAGCATTGTCCTTCTGCCTTATTTATACATCAGATTAAAACCTCACAGAAAGTAAAATAAAGGTATCAGTGAGTTTTGGTTCAGAGTCTGTTATACCTTTGCAAAGCTGTAGACCATCATTGTGTCCTCAGCTTATTCATCTCTTTCTGCAGTACAACTATTAGTTCATTTGGGTCTGGATGCAGACAAAGACCCATAAACTGATCTCTGAATTTGCTCAGCTGATGGCAGGTTGAGGCTGGTGATAGCTGGGAGCCATCCCCTCTTGTCTCAGAAGCCGTAGTGCCAGACAGATGTCATCCACTCAAACTAGCCTGGTCTCTGTCGGCTGTGGGAAGAAAGGCATTTGAACTCACCAGGCATTTGACCCATTTCAGTCTGCTACATGGAGATTAGGGAAATTGAAACCCCATCAGGTCTCTTTCTTTCTGTTGTTTATGAAAGGAACCTGGGGTGAAGAGTCCATATGCAGATGTATACAGAGTAGGTAGTAGAATGAATTTCTAAAGCTAGGTGTCAGGAATTCCAGCTGTATATTGGTTTCTTTGGGTAAAGAGGGAATGGAAGGGGACCTTCAGTGTGTCAGGATCAATACATGGACCTATATCTCTGTGGGAGGGTGGTTTCTGGAGACTGTGATCTTTTTTGGACAGAGGACCGCGATAGTAGAATCATCACCAGCTACAGCCCCATATTCTCATGGGCTTCTCTTGCTATCACAAAGAGGGAGGTGGTGGTGGTTGAAGAATGATCAGAGGGCAGTGATGTGGTAGACAAGCAGAATGTGGTGTTAACTGAATGAGCTTTGGATCACGGTACTGATGCCAGGCTCTGAATTCCATCCTTTCACAGGATGCCATACATGCTTTCTGAAGTCCTAGCAGCCATCAGTGTGACTTCTCAAGGTACAGCTCCCACTTGCCCAACCCTTCTGGCTCAGAACCCTTCTGAGGTTATCACCTCAGATAATGGGACTTTCTTCCTTTTGGGATGGGTAAGGGAGGGGTGGTAACTGACTGTAACTGGTTATATTGTCATCTCTAGAGCAGAGTGCTGCCTTGATTTCTTTGGTCAATCCTTCCTTTTCTGATCATAATAAAAGGCACCTCATTTGTCTAAACCAATCATCTGTTGCATCTTCGCAGATGCTGCTTTGGCTGTAACTCATACCATTGTATAGAGGTGACACAGCTTTTGAGCTTGTCCCTGTTTGGGATTTTGTGAGTTCACTGGGACTACCTGCACAATTGCACCTGGATCTCTGAGAGCGTAACGGAGCTTTTCTCTGCCAGTGGTGTGGGCAGGAGGGACAGCACATCTGCCTTGCGCTCTGCATTGCCAGCTGAGCTAGAACAAGGATGCTGAGGTGAACCCTCTGTGGTTCCTGGGGACTGTGAGCTGCAGTAACGCTAAGCTGGGTCGTGTAGGATGGGATGAATATATGTTTGCTTTATGTGAGGTTCTGTGCTACCTCCTGAGCATGAGCCAGGGATAATTAGTAGGAAAAACAGTGAGTTTTGGGGAGAAATGAGGCAGATATTGTCTGCATGATCACAGCTTAGCTTTTCTCATGGTATGAAGATGAACCCATGAAGGTTTGCTTAAACAAACAGAAGGTGATATAAAGAAAAAAAAAATCAAAAAACAAACCCAAACCAAACAAACAGCAAAACCAAACTGAAACCAACAACAACCAAAAAATCCCCCAAACCCAATTATCAGCACTTTAGGATAAACTTAATTTTAATCTCTGTTTTGTATAACATTCTTCCACTCACAGTGTCCTATATTCCCCCCAGTCAGGGAGGAAATAACTAAGGGCAGAAGAATAGAAAGAAACTGGGGATAAATGACATCTTAGGGAGTTGATGTGAACTAAATGGTAGGTAGGGTGGAAAAATATGAAGAGACAGAGATGGAAGATCTCACAGGAACCCACCTCGGGTTCTCATGCTGAGACTAGGACACCAGACTGTACGTGGGAAGAGGTCTTTCAGCCTAGCTGGAGCCAGAGCTTCCTTATTTACAAAGAAGTATAGTTTTAAATTGAGCTCTTGTCTGACTGAGGATGAGGGAATAAGTCAGAGTTTATTTAAGGAGGTGGCTGGAGTCCAGAGGCATTGCGAGTGGGGAAAGTCATAGAAGCTGGTGTTCTGATAGTCTTGGTGAAAGAGGGCACAGGTGTGGCATCCATAGATGGGATGGAAACAAAATAACATAATAATCAGGGGTGATTTTGCTGAAGCCATGGCAGAAAAAATTGATGGAGCAGAGAATGAAGGCAGAAGCTGCAGGTCTGCCAGTCTCTGCCATGCAAAAGAAGTATTTCTGATTTTAAGGTGTTTAAGAATAAATATGAAACTGCAAGAGTGTGGAGGCTGAATTATCTGAAATACCCATGGTGGTGTTCATTGTAAAGTATGATCTGGACTGGTGCTCATGGCAGTAGAGATTCCTGTAGACTTACTGGGAGGACTGCAGGGCAAGGAGAAGGCAGTTGAGGGCTGTGGATGGGAGCTGGGGTCATGCTGGTGACATGTCTAAAATGAAGTTATCTGTCAGTCAGGCACCTTTTTGCGGTTTACATCTGCTGAGCCAGAAATGTCCAGTGGGGAGAAGACACAAATTCTCTTTAAATAATAGGACAAGCTTTAGAGAAGCACAGGACAATCCTGTGTGGACTCCTGTGTGGACAGGACAGTGTGGACTCTTATCATTATCTGAGACTCCTGTGACAAATTTGTCCAGGTTTTTGAGGAGTATGTGGTAACACCAAGAACACAAGAATGCTTCATTCCTGAAAGATGGCTAGACAGATACGTCAAGGATGATGTAGACATACTCTGCTGGGAGGAAGAGCGATGAGCAAAATGCTCTTTTCCAGCCCAGCATTTCTGTGATTCTGTGTCCAAATACACTTAGCAGATTTCCAGATTAAATATAGACATGACGTACCTCTGTCGCTGAGCAAGGTTAATCATAGGCATGAAACTGAGCCTGCAGAAGGAAGGCTGTTAATATGTCCCATTACGGTCCTGGCCCCCCTCCTTAGGACTTCTGTTTTCTTTTTCAAGGGAAAGAAAATTGAAGAAAGATAGAGATGGTGGCACTGGCAGGAAGTGCAGAGCATTGTCAACCATCCTGATATAAGGTGGTGAAGTATTGGAGGCAAACTCCACCTTTATCATTAAAAAAAACCAAACCAAAACAAACAAACAAACAAAACACACAAAAACCCCCAATCCAAATGACAAAAAAACCCAAAACAACCAAAACAACCAAAACCAAAACAAAGAAAAAACCCAAACAAAAAAGCCCCACAAAACAAAACCAAAAAACATACAGACAACAGCAGCAACAACAACAACAAAACTAAACAAACAACCCCCCCCCAAAAAAAAAAAAAAGATCGTAGCAAGAAGTCTGTGAAACAGTGCCAATATTTTACAGATATACAGGAACTCCTGGGCTAATGAACAAGAAGCCAAAGGAGAGGAGATACTGTAGCTACATCTCACTTGAAGGTATTTTTATTTCTTATGTTATAATGGAAAGCTCTTTGAAAGAATTTTGTGCATAGTGTTTGAAAAACTGGGTGCTGTTACTTCAAGTTTGTCCTATGTTTGTTAGAAGGCCACTAAAACTTGAAAGAAAAAAGTCAGTATTAATAATTATAAATAAATACAATGGGGATAGTTATTTTGAAATCTTTTCTTCTGACTTTGTGTGGCCCATGTGTTGCAGAAATGGAGTGAAAAAGGAAATTAAATTAACTAGGAGCTCTCTTGGAAAGTAAGAAAAAAATTTACAAGCTTTAATAAACTGGACCCAAAAACTGCACAAAAAAGAAAAGACTCACAAAGGAGAATAAACTGAACAGTTGAGCATCTTTCCAATGGGACAAGTGAGGGTGTGAGTTTGCTTTGTTTCAGGACCACACTTGACAAAACGTTCATTAAATGTGAGGGGGAAAAAAAGGGATATGACCTATATTCAGGGACAGGACCTGGAGGAGTTTATTCCCAGTAGAGATTTTTTGGCTCTGCTCTGCTTTGCTTTTCAATTTGCAGAAATAATAAGGGGTGTAGCTTTCAAAATTTGCCTCTCCAGAGGGAGGTAAATTCGCTTTTTTTTTTTTTTTCCAGTAAAAAAAAAAGTCATATTTGAAGAATTCTTCTTTTATATGAGACTTGTCTCCTCCTATATGAGCAAATTATGAAGTGTCAAGGAGTGTCTCTGGGCACTAGACCTTCTTTCCATTTCTTGAGTGACTTTTAAGGGCAGGTGGCCCTGGACAGGCAGGACATGTGGGGTCCTCACCCAGCTGTATTTCACTGTCTCTTCATGCTGTTGTAACTATTAGACATGAATGTATCTTCTTCCAGATCAAACCCCACCATCTGGGTCCTTTTCACTGGACATCAGAACAAAGTAGTAGGACATAGCCTATTTTGGCCATCTTTGGGGTAAGACATAATCACAGTGCGGAAATAGCAATTCCAGGGTCCCATTGGCTTAGCCTGTTTTAAATGGCTTCTTTAAAATTGCTTGATGCACCCCTACAAGCACTTACATCTATTTACTGGCTGTGATGGGAGCTGGGGTGATAGCCCATATGTGTGTTGCAGTTGTCCTCATACATTCATGTGAATCCACCCTTAATCTCTTCAATGGCAGTAAGGCCACGAATTCTCAGTCTCTTTATCTCATCCAAAATGCAGTTGCTGCATACCATCCCCCATGTCATCATTCCTGCTTACTGCAGCCCCTGCATCCTTGCTGGGTCTGTCAGATCAGGGGATGGCTGCAGCTCCAAACTCCCATGTCAAATAAAGAAGAGAAGGGCTGCTTTTAGAGAAATCATTCCCTGATCCCATACCATACACAGACACCAGACTTCTGGAAGAGGTTGGAAACCTGCAGTCTCCGATGGGGTGGAGAGCTGAACCACATCTTTGGATGTAGCCTGCATTTGGGTCAGCTTAAAGCAAATTTTCTGTGGAGACCTAAGGATAGCAAAGCAGAAATTCCCTGTTTTTAAGACCCACCTGTACATGTATCTGCTATAATGGTTGTGGATCCTGTCCTAGAGTCCATGGATGTATGCAATGACCACTGGCATGCCCAACACCAATTTTCTGCACTTCCCTCAGTGGGATGAATACCAACCCTTTCGTAGTTGTGAATCTCTTCATCCACATTAACTCCACTGGAGCTAAATCCCGTATAAGATCTGAAAACAAACTCAAGGCTCTGGTCTTGCCTTGTGCACAACAAACATAACAGGAAGAAACCACATGAACTCAGCAGAGTCCAAACAGCCCTGTTTGTAGGCTGTATGTAGGAGACCAGGTACTGTTACTGATACACACTACTTGCTCTAAACACAACATCACAAGATGCCCCAGAGACACTTAAAGAGAGATGCCCATTCCTGTGCCTGCCATTGGCCCCAGCAGTCTGCAAGCCTCATTTCCACATGGCAGAAATGCTTTGCCTGGGTCCTCTGTCTGCAAGTGGTGGGGAAGGGTTTATGTGGAAAGTATCACCTGTGTTTTGATATGAAGATGTTTCATGAAGTTTTGTGAGGCTCTTTAGTTGCATGGAGCCTGGTATTGTACCAATCAATACCATCAAACACTTCTGGGTTTGCCTTTCCTCGCTCTCTGCCTCCACCCCCTTTGTGAGATGCTGCAGATGGGGTGGCTGATTATGGAGAGAGGGAAAAGCAAATGGCTATGCAAATTCCCCTCCTTTTCCCTCTCCTCATCCTCTAATTCACATCCTTGTAGAAGGGGAGTGTGAGAAATGTTGGGTGTTCTGAACTTCCTCCTTTATGAAGAGGCTGATGATCTTCATTGAAATAAGAGCACCCATTGAAATATGGGCACCCAATATGAAAGTCACTCAAGGGATTTATTTGGAGCCCTGTTCCCTACTGTATAGTCTGTGGGATATGAGGAGTTAGGGTAGAGACTCCAGCCATCACTGGTGGTATTCACTCTTGAAATGTGCAGGAGGTGTTTGAGTTATGCTTGTTTTCACGTCTCCACCAGCTACATAAACAGATCTTTGCAGGGTCAGGACATGCCTTTTTAGCTGGGAGATGCGTTTCAGGGGGTGAAGCAAAGTTCATTCCCTTCAGCTATAACTTCTGATTCCTTTCCCTGCTGATCCTCAGATTATTAATTCATTTTGCTTGCACTGCTTTGCCTCTCAAAGGGAGGGAGCTGGAGATACTCCCTCTGTCCTCTAGAAAATGAGAGTTTGATGACATGAGGAAAGCAGCATCTCAAATCCAGAAATACTTCCCCTCCCCTCCCAGTTGGCCCTCATTCAGTGAATTTCTGTCTTTCCTGCATCACTCGCACATCCATTTTCATTCAGCAGAGCTCAAAAGCATAAACCCCACTACAGGCATCCGTCCTCAACGCAGTTCTTCCGCTGACTAAGGGCAGGATCTCATTTCTTCCTCTCTCCTTAACCCCAATTGATTAAGGTTATTAAGGAGTGTATTACTTCCTAATATCATCTGGGAATGATTTCCATATGTTGCATTAATCTCAGAGTGAGCAAAGCTCCCTGGTGCCAGCGAAGCAGGGTGCAAGAATTTCTGAACCTTGGTTACGCTCTATTTTACTGTTTTATTGCAGGAGAGGCTGCAGGTGGCCGTTTCTAGAGAGGTGCATTTCATCCTTAGTTTTCAGATACCTTATAGTGTCCTTTCCACTGGGAAATTAAGCAGACACTCTCCATATCCATTGCAGCTGCTTCTAGTATTAAATTAAACTTGCTGCTATTACCGTGAACTGCTGCTGAAGCTGGGTTGTTTTGTTCCTTAATTGTTTATGGCCGTGGATGTGAGCCAAGCAGCAGTCTTGTAGTGGAAAGTGCTGGAGATATGACCTGGAAAACAGATGTTTGGGCCAAAGCCAAGGGGGGTTCAGGAAAGGCAGTGAGAGAGAAGCAGGAAACCAGTTATCTCTCTGATTTATTGGAGAGGGGGAAGAAATTCACCCCAGGGCAGAGTGATCACATGAGACTGGTGCACCAGTAAAGTGATTTTAGCCAGCTTTCAGCCAGCCTTTGCAAGGCTTGTATGGGCAGCTGTTGATTTGCTGGTGCTGATGATAGGTGTGCCAAACCTACACGCTTTGCAGCTGGGCAGAAAATTCCCTCCTGTTTGCTGGTAGCTGCAGAGCATCTTACGCAATAGACCAGTTTATGTCCCAGCATAAATCTTTTAGATCTGATACAGTGCAGGGGATTTTTTTTTTTTAAATGTAATGACTTGAGGGATATGATCTAAACCAGATCTCTACAGTGGAGGTGCTCTGTGTGAATCGATCATCCCCACGCATTCCCTTCCTCTCTCAGAGGAAACAGGTTCATCACATGCTGATGGAAGGGTCCAAAAATGGATCTGGGGGTGCCAGTTTCTCTCTCTGTTCCTCTCTCAGGCTCCCAGGTAACTGCCTCACATGGAGACGCAGATGCTGTAGATACCTAGGATTAGATGAGATCTGTCCCACCCATGTTTTCATAGAATTGCAGGCTGGTTGAGCTTGGAAGGGACCTCTGGAGGTCTTGTCCAACTCTCCCTCTCAAGCAGGGCCACCTACAGCCAGTTGCCCAGGACCATATCCAGACATCTTTTGAATATGTCCAAGGATGGAGACTTCACAACTTCTCTTGGAAACCTGTTCATGACGTGATTTATTGCATAGAGCCAAAATGAAGTATTGCAGTGGAGGGGAGGGTGGGGATGTCCAGCATTTAAGACTAAGAAAAGTTGTAAATGTCACTGTTTAGGGAGCAGATCCACAGATCTGAACAAGTATCTTGTACACATCCAGCCAGTGGGTTTTGGAGCAGTGATGTGACTGCTTAGCAGGGCAAGATGCTTTCACAGTTTCAACTGTGTTGTAACTGCATTGATTTCATTGGAATGTGACTGAACAAGAGGAAATGTTCCTCAAGTTGCACCAGGGGAGGTTTAGGTTGGACATCAGGAAAAACTTCTTTGCTGAAAGGGTTGTTAAGCGCTGGAACAGGCTGCCCAGGGAGGTGGTGGAGTCACCATCCCTGGAGATATTTAAAAGATGTGCTGAGGGACATGGTTTAGTGGTGGATTTGGCAGTGCTGGGTTAATGGTTGGACTCAATGATCTTAAAGGTCTTTTCCAACTGAAATGATTCTATGAATGCCAGGCTTAACTTTTAGCCCTAATTTTATTTCTTTAGTACTTGAACCAGTAGTGTTTGTACATTTTAGTACTGAGGAGTCATCAAAAAACCTTAGGCTTCCTTTAGGAACACTCATGTTCTCGGATGCCAAACACAATGACTAGTAATTCTGACTAACACTAAAGAGTTTCAAAGACAAGTTTTGAAAGTCCTGGTAAGGGAGAGCTTATAGCCCTCCCTGCACTTCCTCCTGCTCCTGTCCATAGAACAATAGGTTTTTAAAGCCAAGGGGATGGAAATTGGGGGTTTGGAGGAGTATACAAAATCTTTTCTTGCCCAGAAGTCAACAGGAGTATTAGTGGAGTATGGTAGAGAGAATATATCTCTATTCACATAGAGAGGCGTGATGATGATGTTTTGACCGATGGCCTTAGCCTTTGTCTCCTGTTAGCTTTCCACGCTGATGCTACATTGTGCAGACAGAACATGCAACTACTTGGATTCCCCTTCTGCTGCCAGAGATCCTTTGATTTGTCTTTCCTTTTGTCTTTCGACCAAGTAGGCATCTTACTGTTTTGAAACAAAGGAAATGGCTAAATAATTGCATCAAACAGAAAGGGGAAATATACATACTTATATTTCTTCCTGTTAAAGACATTTTTTTCCTGCTGAATTTGATCATATTTCTCTGCTTCTGTCAGTCCAGGCGGAAATGTTAGTCTTTTTGTGCCACAGACCACTTCTTAACCATTCACTGTAGTATTGTGCAGTGCCACAAATGCCCGTCCTTACAGAGCTGCCTGTGCTTCAATGTCTAAATACAAATGGTTTTCCAGGGTAAGTTCATCAGGCACTTGGCTAATGTGTTTCTGAAACGCCCTTCAGTGAGAGGAGAACAGGATCATCCTATTCTCCTGCATCCAGCCCCAGGTGGGGCCTTGCCTTTCCCACTAGCTTCTGTAAATCGCAGAAGTGGTGACGTATTCCCAGTTCAGGGCAGTGCCACACACAATGGTCCTTGGAGATTCTTCAGAGGAGGTCTGATTGCTCCTGGTAGCCCATGATCTGTGCATTCCTAGGGATGCACGGTAGACATGAGTCACGGGATTTTGTTTCTGTCCCATCCTGTCTTCCTCAAAAAGCTGATGATTTTCTTCCCTTTTAAGTGCAGTATCCAAGAGGGTTTATGGGTCTTTGCTGTTTCCCTGAAAACTCAGCCCAGTTTGTAGCTATCTACTCAGGAGCTCAAACAGAAAGGAGAGTTCACATGCTTTCCATTGTATAGCCTGACATTATTTAGGTCAACAAATTTAGGAAAACCTCCTGAAAAGCCCCCCCTGCTGAAATTTCTATCAGAGAGTAGCTACAGTTTGCTGCCCAGGGCATCTTTTTGCCAAAGTGTTAGAACGTGTTGCGGTGTGAGTGCTCAGTACTTGTGAATATTCGGGCCAGAATAGTTGGTGTTTCAGTCCCAGTGCTAACAGTGGCTGTTTGTCTTCATCTTATGGAACAGGAAGAAGATCATCTCACCATATCCAGGACATAAGTGAAGCAACAACCTGCTGTGACCTGGCCACTCACTAACAGAAAGTTGCTCTGAGTTTTTCAGTTGCCCTAGACTTCTGTACAGGGGGCTGATGGAAAATCTTCACTCCGCACTGCTGGGTAAGAGAGAAGACACTCAAGCAAAGGGCTACATCTTGGTTTCTCAAGCTTTCCTGTCTCCTTAATGGTCTTACCTTCTGTGTCCTTGAACAGAGAGTACAATTTTTAAAGTCAGCTCAGCCGGAGGAGTTGTTATCCTCATTCTTTCAGTTGAGAAAACCCTTTCCATGTTGTCCACAACGGTGATGAAAAGAGAACCCTCTCTTGCAAGAGACTGAACTAGTCTGTCAGGAAAATAACCATTTACAGGTAAGAAAATGCCATTCCCAGCAAAGAATCTGGATCTTCTTCTGTGTGAGGCTAAAGAAACTGGGATAGAGCATTTTATGTGTAAAAAGGAAAAGAGACTTGGGCTGCATCCCACACCACAAGTCATTCAACCTTTTGCTGTCATAGTTGAATATATTGTCATCAGTATATTTGCCAACACCTGATGATAGGACTCATGTATTTGAACTTTGGTGGTCCAAGACATAGACAACTGCAGCTGAGTTCAGAGAGCCTCTTGCTCTCCATTGATTTAGGAGGAGAGCGTGGAATGGCAAACTCAGAAGATGGCACAAAATTTGGGTTAATTTTGGTTAAATCTCAGTCCTTGTGCCCAGATGGCAGAATGATGGGCATCAGCTACAGTAATTAATAATTTCTGGTTTCACCAAATCTTCTCTCTGGAAGCTCTGAAAGAGCCTACAGAGAAGACCAACCCAAATACTTTGTTGTGTTTCCTGGAATCTTGATTTTATATGTTTCTGTTTTCATCTGCTTAAAAATATGCTGAGATCCATTTTTGGGTTTTGTTGTTTTATTTTTCTCTCCACGGTGTGGTTGCTGAATTTTCTTTTTATAGCTTCACTTATAAATATGGGTCAGCACCCAGGCAGTTGAATGCCCAAGATCATTGCCGTGCTGTATATAAATAGTACAAAGTTATTTCACAGTTTCATGTTTAGCTTGCAGGCTTC
>JAAGNO010018699.1:9958-21084 GCA_033439905.1 Ceryle rudis | reverse complement strand
GCACCTGCAGGGAGGAGCGGACAGGGCAGGTGACCCCACACTGACCAACGAGGGATTCCAGCCCATAGATGTCATATTTGGTATAAAGCAGAGGAATCAGGAGTCTTGGCCCCCTTTGCTGGCTTTTCTCAGCTCGGCTTGGGTCCTCTTCTGGTTTCTTCCTTGGAGCATCTGAGGAGGACTCTCTCTGTTCTGCCTTCCATTCTGATCTGTGTGTTCCTGAATCCAGCTCCTGAACACAGCTCCTGTCTGCTGCAGGGCCCAGGCCGGAACTCCCCCAGTGCCTGCTCCACAGCATCAGTGGTGACGGTGATGGAATTACCATCAGGGGGTTGGGTTCCATACTGGTTTTGTATATATTTGGACATATTCTATTTTTATTATTATTTTCATTCAAGCCGTTCTAGTTCCCTTTTCTAATGGCTGAGTCTCTCGCCCTTATCCCCTTTCTCTTCCCCTCTGGGAAGGAGGGGGGTTGACAGAGAGCAGCTGTTGTAGGTCTAAGGGGCTGCCCTGACCCTAAACCGTGATACTCCTCAGTGTCCTTTCCTTAAAAATCCGGTGGCAAATAACAGCTGTCAGTTTCTAAAGACTAAATATTTTACACTCAGAAACACCTGTCACTTTTTGCAAACCCAAATCCAAGCCAACCCCAAGGCACAGGCATTCCCAAATACTCTTCTACTCCTTTGGTATAAGTGTCTTCAAGAAACACGTTTCAGACACAGTTAACAAAGTATTTCCAAGGTTTTTCCTTGTGCTATCACAAAGCCTCCCTGCTGTTCTTTGCTCAGAGATGGGAAAGACAGTTCCACCTGTGGTAGAAATGATCCTCAGACTCAGAGGTGGGATCTCTGGATCTTCTGTGAGTCTCCAGCATGCTGGCAAGGAGACAAGCGGTGCTGCACCTGACTGACTCCCGACCACCATCTTCTTCACTTCCTTCTTGCTCCTAATTGACTTCTTGCAATGGACCTGCTCATTCAGAAATCCCTTGAGGCACATACCATCATTTCCTGGGGTTGCAAAACAGGTCCCAAGAACAGGAGATGACAGGCTGGACCATACTAATAATGAGTGGTGCAAAGTCTTTCATTCAGGCCTTTCCGATGCACGCTTCCCCATGACGATGACTGGTTGCCTTTCCTTGCGTTCGTAGCCAAATAGCCTGGAAGGGCAGGAAAGAACAACTGGGCCAGTAGTTACATCTTCCCTGCTATAATCCTCTTGTCCAATAGCAATTTGAAATATGTTTCTGAGAAGGAGACATTGACCAGGAAATCCACCTGATCTTGCTGAGATATCCTTCCAATTGGCAGATGACAGAGGGGACATATGGATGGGCATCGCCCCATCCCATGGGACTTGCTGTTGGGCTGGAGCATAAGCCCCTGTTCAGTTTGCTGATTAGCAAATCAGTGTTTGCTAATTTTTTGCAGAAAGCTCAAGACTTGATGATAAAGAAATGAAGAGGGTCCTCCACACCTGATATTTGGGAGAAGGTATTATCTTGTCACAGATCTATCTATCAAGAAAGTGATCCTTCTCTCCACTCCTGGGTATCCTTTGGTGAAAACACTCGCTGATATGCCATGCAGAGTCAGGCATAATTTCTGCTGTCACTGCTGAGACATGTTGTGAACTCCTTTATCACAGCCGAGGTAATCATCCTACTCCTTGGGCTGCTCTGATTTTCCAATCTGTGAAAATCACAAGGAATAAACAGCATTGCCCATTCCCAGCCCCCTGCAGCTCATGAACACGGTCCTTTAAAACCATATACAGCATTTGCTTTCCTGAGCTCATTCCCAAGCCAAGTTTCAGGTCTATATTCATTCCCACTTTACACAAAACACAGCCATACATCTCCAGTTCAAACTCACAGTTCTATTTAGAGGTGCCTGCTATGGGTAACTCCTCAGCTTGCTAGCCCCAGCAAGTCCTAGGGCGTCACTACAGCTTTCCAATGGAAGGTCCAAATAGAGCCACCTGATTGCTGAAAAATAAAGGATTTCACTCTCTTCAAAATCAAACCAAGTGGTACATGAATCCAGACTAAACAAGGAGAATTATCCCATTTCCAGCAGGTCCCAGCATGCAGATTCAAGTAAATAAGCATCAAGCTGCCAGCTTGAAATTCTCCTTGGGAGCTGTGGTGTTTTAATGAGCTACCAACAGTGCCAGGTTTTGGTAGCTACCGTTCGCTCTTTCTCACAGTTGCCTTCTTCTTTTTAATGCGATGCCACGGACATCGAGCCAGTCCATCTGCCAGGGTGCTGCCAGCAGCTCGGGGTGGGAATAATGAACTTGGGGCAGCCCAAGAGGGTCACCTGGAGTTAGCAGTGCCAGCACCATCCCCGGGCTGCATTTCAGGGAGAGCACCAGCAGCAATTGCAGAAGATGTGGCAGGACCTAGTGCCTTTGGCAGCAGCAACCACTGCTGTGCCAGGCTGTGTGCCAGCGTTCTGCTTGCTGCAATTCAGGAAATTAGCTTAAACTAAATGGTAGCGGGTCCATTTCCCTTGCATCTTTTGTTACCTGCATTCATCCCTTTTGTTGACCTTCACAGTTATAGTGTTGATAATATAATCCAGAATGTGACCAGTTGGTAGTTGGGATGGCATGGCCAGTAAATGTTGCCTATCTTTCCAGGTGCATCCCTTCCTGGAAAGCCCTCTGGCCATCACAGACATTTGGAGGCTGCATCACAAGAGGTTTGTACAGGAGACCGTGTACATGGAGCCTGTTTCCAGTGCAGACAGCACACATGCCAGGATCTTCCAAAGTCCTGGCCAGAGGATATAGGGAGATGAGTAGCTGGGCTGAAGAGTGTCTTCACTGTCACCCCCTTACACAGACCTTTGTTTGAGCCACCAGGAAGGGTGTCAAGGGTTTACAGCCATACTGGCTCTTGCACTGGGATGGAGAAGCAAATACAGCTCCTGACCCCACTGCACAGGGATCCAAGAAGCCACCGTAGCGCAGTGGTGGCAGGATGGGAAAACACCAAACCCCACACTGGAAGTTTCCTGTGGTCTGCTGGACTACACAAAAGAAGAAACAGTTTATAAATATCCTTTGGGTTTGATCATATAGGGGAATTAACCAAGCAAAGACTCAAACTGCCGAATACACATCATCGTTTTCAAGTTGTTGTGTTAGGCTTGAGCCAGAAATGAGCCAGAACAGCTTCAGCCAAAGCTTAGTTAGAACTGAAGCACAAAGTCACCAGCCTGACTCTCTGCTGCTTTGATCTACTGCTAATTGCTTAATTAATTCTTCCGTGAGCTGATCTTCTTTTTGCTGTGCTTTACACCACCATTTAGTCTCAAAGCATTTCAAACATATTTCATATAAGCAAATAAGGTATGTAACAACAGAGAAACAAATGTGCTGCTTGGATTTGTAGATAGATCCCATAGGAAATGACTTTCTCATTTGACACACAATTGTCACCTTGAACTCTAACCGTGAAAACACAGCCACTGCATTTCTACTATAAAATATTAATGGGAGATGGCTTTGCACAACACAGAAACTTTTCCCATTATGAAGAGCACTCAGGAGTTTCACCAAGTATGCTCTTGCATTTTAAACTTGTTATTGGCTTCTTAGAAGTGAGGTTGTTTTTGTCCCCTCTTCTGCTTCACATTCAGTTAAGGAGCCCGACAAGGAGAAGTATGATACAGAGAAATGGAAATGAAGAATAAGTGGGTATAGTTGACATTTAATTTCTGCACAGTTGGAAAGAGAAATGAGATTGTCTATTGTTCGACTCATTATTTTTCTCAGTCATCCAAGAAGGTGGCAATTTGTTGTTTCTTTATTAAATATAATAGGGAGATGTTATGATGATTTTTCCGTATCAAGTTCTTATTATTTACAACTCATGGATGGTGGCAGCCTCTGAGCTGTCTCATTTGCTCTGTTTTCTGGCGTATCATTCAATTAACACAGAGACAATCTGTTATGTCAAAAGGTAATATGACAGGGCTTGATAAGCAAGCAACCCAAAGAAAGATCTAATAATGTTTAATGAATGATCGTAGTGCCATGTTTGGAGACGTTCTCTCAGCAGCACCGCGGGATTTACACAACACATCAACATGTCACTAGTTGGGACCAAGAAGAACCATGTATTTCGAGGCTGTGTCAGGGACATGTTCTTGGGTATGCCAGTGTGGTTTTATCCCCAAGGCCTAGGAAACTCCTTGCATACAGCACTTCCATTTTCTCCTGGTTTTTTTAAACACAGGCAGAGCATTCCCCTTTACTCCTCACTTCAGGGACCCTTTTATCACCTTTATTGGCATTAAAGGTAGAGGAGGTTCGGGGCTGCAAAGTCTCTTTCAGAAGTCTCTTCCAGACTTTCCAGTGAGTCCTACTTGTTGCCATCTTGCATCCCCAGCCACGCTGCAACACAATAAGCCACAGTGCTGGAGGGACCAAACTGTTTAGCAGCGAGAACTGCTTCTTCACTTTGCCTCCAGAGAAGCAAACCAGATGATGCCGAGGCTGACATGCTCACTGAGCAAGAGATAAAGGCTGTGAGGGGCATCTGTCTGGCATGTTAAACCCAGGAGCTCAGCTACGGTTGCTGTTAGGGTATGTAGGTTTAAGGCAGAAAAGAGTCCTTCAGGTATCCACCTTGGAGGACGTCAGCCTGCAGAGCAAGGCTTTGAGTTGTGAAAAAGAATTTAAAATGCATGAGAAGCTTTCCCAGAGGCCAGAGAAGATTTGGTTGATGGCATACGGGAGAGCAATAATAATTAACCTTTCTTTCTGTATTTCCAATGTTATTTCTGTTCCTTCTCACGGGGAAAGTCCCTTTTCCTTTGCCTAGAGAGGTTCGGGGTGGGAATTAGCGAGCAATTTATACCGTGGCTTTAGGGTACCTTTTAATGAATGACCGCTTGAGGCTGAGTACTGGAAGGTTGTGGGCACAAAAAGTATTGCTCACACTCAGTTTGTTCCCTTATTTTGAGCAGTTACTGGATTTCCCGTGGACATGAAGGCTACAGTTACAGCTGAGCTCAGAATAAAACAAGAACAGTCCAGGAAAATATAAATTGATGCAAAGCTGAAGATAAAACACTGAAAATCATTGAGGAATCTTGTACAGACCTCAGTGCGATTTGATCAATATCTACAGGGAAAAGCAGACAAATACATTCTTAGAATAATGTTCCCTGAGAAAACACTGAAAGGATTTGGATAAGCCAAATTTGGAGACAAATAAAGAGATTACTCTGAGTTAGTAGAGAGCACATTTAAGTCCTAATACACTGCTGCTTGTTGTATTTAATGTTAAGATTAGGATCAGTGGAAAAAGAGACTGGGGTACAGGTCAGCCTTCTTAATAAGATAAGGCTTTATCTCTAATCCCTGGGGAAAGAAACAGTATAGATCTGAGCTGCTGAATACGGTAATACCTATAAGAAAACTATTTTAGGAGGTACTTGAAGGGCAGAACGTACATCTTCAAAGGATCTACAGATTCCTCTCGACTGGAATGAAATATCTGGGCAGTTTGGAAAGACATTTTCCTGATACTTGCCTCATTAAAATAAACATAACCTTCTTTCTAGTAAGCCAAGTTTACCACCCAGCATGCCAGTGCATGAGTCCTGCTGAGAATTTCAAGGGGCAAAAGAGATGGCAGGGAAAAAGAAAAAAAGAAAGAGAGAATGAGAGAAAAAAAAAGAAAAGAAGAAAAAGAAAAGAAAAAAGGAAAAACAGAAAAAAAGAAACAGAAAAAGGAAAAGAAAAAAAAAGAAAAAAAAGAAAAAGAAAAAGAGAAAAAGAGGGAAAATAAATAAACAAATAAATAGATAAGAAAGAAAGAAAAGAACCAGCAAACAGAAGCAAGGGCACAATGGAGAGATTGCTGCCTGGGGATGGGGAGGGCAAGTGGGCTCTTGCTGAAGGAAGGAGCCCACGGGTAGCATCAGTGCAAAGAGAATAACTGACTGATCAATACGAGCTGTGTTTCTGCAAGGGGTGGACAAAGGAGGATTCAGCCCATCACAGGAACGTCACGAGAAGCCCCCTGCCTACATCCATCCCTGCAGTTCCTGCCCATCCCCTGGAGATCTATTGAACTGACTCCACTTTTGTTGTCCAAAAGATAAAATAAGCTTCATTGTTGGCTTTAAAGGATGTTTTTGCCTCAATAAGGAGTAAGAACTGCAGGACATGGCCAATTTTGAAAGGCAGCTGGATGGGCAGAGTTGGCATGCTCTCCAAAACCACCAGCAGTGTTGCTTCAGCTGCAGAGCAGCCTCCATGAAGAAGACATCCCTTTATGATATGCCCAGGTACCAAGTCCCTCAAACACACTCTTGAACACGGTACTTAGCAGATGGCTCTAGATGACTCCCTTCATTCAGTGATGCAAAATATACTGTCAAAAGACGTTCAGGCAAGGTCATTGAACAACCCACCCCCCAAAAAATAAACAAAACAACCAGATTTGGGGCATGGTGTCTACTAAAAAAAGCATTTTGGGGGGAGAATTTAGCTAGAAATTAAAGACCATCTGAAAGATTTTTTTTTCTTTCAAGATGCTAGTTTTACCTGGTCCTAGTTCCTTTCAGAAATAACCCTCACTAGTAAGAAATTACTCATTCATTATTAAGTAATCTCTCAACTTGCACTGTTATTTCTTTTTTAATAATAGCCTCAAAGGGCATCAGGCAATGCTCGCTGAAATTTACACTCAAATCAAGCCAAGCAAAGTATTTTAATAAAACCACAGCATGTCATTCTTACTTCATTGTGTTTCTTCAGCGAGATAAAATTAGATTTGGATCACACAAACCAGACCAAGAAGAACAGGTTTTATGTGTCAGTATCTGTGTATAGAAGATGTTATTTAACATTAATAAAAAATATGTATGTCCCAAGCAAATGTTTAACATATTCTCCCTCTAGTGGCCACTGCTTCTTAAAAAATGAAAAGCCTGGCACAGAGATAAATCATACCATGCTGGAAAAGAAAGAGAGTGAAGGCATGGAATTGCTTTTCATTTCAAGTGCCTACTTTTCTGCTTAGCAATGTCTCACTAACAGATCAAATATTGCTGGTCAAAGGCAGCACGCTGAGATCTTGCACATCCTCCTGCATGAGCTACAGGTTTAAAATCACAGCCAAAGTGTCTTTGTTGGAAAGGGGCCAGCTGCCTTTCCACTCCTGAATTACTGATCCAGAAAAAAAAGCACAAACCCCACTTCTAATCTGCTGTATAATGATTACATTAAAAAGTCACTGCTCCTCTCCAGAGCTCCAAATAGAAGAAACTCTAAGATATGAACCCACTTTTGCTAAGAATTTCAATTAATAGCGTTTTCTACATTTGATAGGAGGTATAAACCATATTACAATTATTTAAAGTCATATTGCTTCCTTATTGGCCAAGAGTTGGGTGGATAAACAGAGGTTTATGAACCTTATGCTCACAGCCCAACACCTGGTTTACAGGGACTTGATGGAAAGAGTAGAGCTAGAGATCAGCGTAGGTCGTGCTAGAAAACTGAGGAACATCTCCCTGCCCCGCACACCCCCATCTAATCCTTTCACTGCTTAAAAAGCAGCAAAAGACTTACAATATAATGTCAAGCATGTCAAGCTTGTAAACCTACCCAATCCAGCATGCCACAGAGAAATTGGCCCTGCCTCTAAACAAAACCCGACCTGCTCGTGTATGAAATTGAGTCCAGTAAATCAATAAAGTCCTGAAATTTAAGTTGGTACAATTTTAAGGTGTATTTACCATTCAAAGGCTGAAATGAAACAATTCATAACAGTGCTTTGTCAGAAGACCCGTTGCTAATCCTACATGGAAAAGCAGCAGTAATTTATACATTCCTGCACACTGATAAAAAAGGAGAAGTCCTGGACAGCGAAGGCTCTTCGAAGGCTAAATACAGATCACAGCTTTCAGCTGTTTTGTTTATAATGTAGCCCTAAATCACCTGTCAACTAACGTCCCAAAAAACATCCCCTTGACTAGTGGTAGCTTGCTTGGTCGCTTCGTCAGGGAGATTTTCCAGGTGTACACCCACCACCAAACCAGTGCAAGGTTGGTGTTCATCTCACTGAGGGAAGGCATGTTCCTAAAGGCAGGGCAGTAGAGAGAAGCAGCAGTATCCATTACATCTGTTTCACCCGGCTGTAGGTGTTCCAGGGAGCCATCTCACTTCTCACTTTCTCCCTAAATCCATTCAGAGGAGGCCTCTAACACAAAGGCAAACACAGTGCTCAGAGACTCTTTTGTTCTGCTTTTTGTTCTCTCTCAGAAGCTCCCCTATGATGAATGAGCTCTACCTCTTTAATCTCCCCATTTTCATGTGCCATCATCTGGAAAGGTCAAAACAACAGGCTCCTTTCTTCAGAAGCCAGGTAATACCTTCTGCAAGATCATTTTTGCTTCTCTCAAGACATATTTACCAGAGCTTAGCACACTTCTTCTTTTTTTTCCTTTGGAGATAATTGCTGTCAGCACTGGAAGAGCCTCCCAGGACTGCTAACAGGAAATGTCGTTATCACAAGATCTCATTTGCAAAGCAATGGTACGAAACAGCCTCTCCACTTGAGACCCCAGAGCAGCACCCAGGAGTTCTGCATCACTTTCCATTGTGGGAATTTTTGAGTATCATGCTGAATTTAAACATTTCTCAAGAAGTGGGATTTGAATAATTAAGAACAAGATACAGATTTATTGTTTTCAGAATGATTGCAATTGAAGACCTAAATGGCAGTCTGTCTGTCAGAAGATGAGCAAGCTTTCCAGGGTGATGGGCAGCAATAATGGCAAGGAGATGTGCTGCTGCTTCTGATGCCTACATCCTTCTCCCCAGCCTTGTTCCAGCTGAGCTATACTTTCCACTAAGCATTTATAAAACACATATGGAGCGATTTTAGAAGAGCCATACACATAATTATTGCTTTTCTTGGAGATTAAAAAATAGAAGGACTAAAAGCAGGCTTTGGACTTTCATTATAATCAGCCCCCTGACTTGCAAGAATTCTCCTGTATGAGTCCAGCAGAGCTCAAGGACATTGAGATTTTCCCCACTATTTCCCCTCTAGTTATTGGACATTAGGAAGAAGTTCTTTATTGTGAGGGTGGTGGAGCACTGGAACAGGTTGCCCAGGGAAGTGGTGGAGGCCCCATCCCTGGAGATATTCAAGGTCAGGCTTGATGGGGCTCTGAGCAATCTGATCTTGTTAAAGATGTCTCTGCTCCCTGCAGGGGAGTTGGACTAGATGAATTTTAGAGGTCCCTTCCAACCCAGCGCATTCTATGATCCTATGACTTCATGGGGCTTTTCCCCATGTCAGAAATTCCAGCCTAATGACAAGTGGTCAGTCGGTCAGAGTGAAAAACAGCTGCTGCTTAAAGAAAAATAAAACTATTCTCAAATTTTCTGAAGTCTTTGTTTTGGTTCATAATATCCCTATTAGACACACTTGAACAAACTGTTCTGAAGGAGTCACAAAACCCAGAGAAGCAGAATCATAAAACTTTAGAAGATTCCACTACCCTTGCTGGGAACTGATGCTAATCCTTTGAAAGGCAGCAGGACAACATTAAGTGCCCTGTATGGGACAAACCTTTAAGAAATCCCACCATTTTATGAATGCACAAATACAAACCCTATGTCTTTCCCACTGAGCAAACACTAGAAGATACTGCACACAAGAGACAAAAATAAAAGCCCTTAAATTTAGGTAAAAAGCTGACCACCACATCCCCACCCTTGGAACTTACCAAAGGCCTGGTCTTAATTCTGCTCACAGGCAAGCCTACCTGGAAAAGCCCCATCTTAATTCAGCAGGTCCTTCCTTTGCCATTTGCAGTAAAAATACGAGGATCCCTCTGCTTATTAACTAAGGACAACACCCAGTGGTCCCTGTTCCTTGCAGAGGCAAGTCACCTTAGTTATACTCTTCTTTCCTAAAAAGCAAACAGCACAAATAACTTTACCTGCAACTATAATAGCCCACAAAACTGTGCTTTATGGTGCAGACAAGGTTTTTTTCAGAGCTCTAAGACGACGCTTTTGTTGGCTTCAGCTTTTCTAACGTTCCACATTTCTACAAAACCATTAGTCAAATGACCTTCTGAGATTTCCAACAGCCTGTGCAGGCATTCCTGTTTGCAAATGATACAGATCTTGTGTCTGCAAAGCACAGGATTAATGCTGATGCCGTGGATCCCTACAACCAGGCTGGCATCCTTATACTTTCATTACTGTTTCCTGGCAACAAAGCACGGAGGCACTTTCAGGAATGCTAACAACCCGTACTTGTCCCACCAGCAGACCTTTCTGAAGAGCCCTGCTGAAATGAGTGAGCGGATCAGTGCTATCTGCTCCTCAGCTCCTGCAACACAAACACAAAATCTTTATTTAGTTTTTTTTTATGCACACAGAAAGCTTTATTCATGTGATTTTTTTTTTTATCTAAAAAGCATTTCTGGTTTTCTTTCTAGGCTTTTATTTTTGGAGTTATACCATATTATTTTACCCCCAAAATATAACAATCCCATTACTGTTCATATTGCATAGAACAAGCCTGATTTATCAGGTTGATTTTCTCATCTGGGCAATTTATGGTTGGTTGAGTTTTTTTCAGTTTATAGGATCAATGCATGCTAACATATATATATATTTTAAAGGAAAATAATCAGCATTTCCATTTTTAAGCAGAGATTGTTTCATTAATACCAAGACTAATAATAGACAAAGAGCCATGTCATGAGCACATTATGCTTCTTCCTATCTGAGTGATATTACTCTTGAGCCTTCTTAGCAATAAAAGTAACTAATTGCAGAAAAGCAGGAAAAGGAGAAGCATCTTTTGTATCTTAACAATGTTGTGAATGCACAAGGAGAGAGGATTGATCCCTCCAAGAACATGGCCTCCTCGATAATCAAGTAGGCAAAGGGTGAGAAAGGAAATGCAGAAAGAGTGACTCTCACAAGTATTTCCAAATGAAAAGATGTCTGCCCTTCTTTTCTTCTCCCCATAGTTAGATAATGTTTTAGAAGGGAAGGGAAGGGAAGGGAAGGGAAGGGAAGGGAAGGGAAGGGAAGGGAAGGGAAGGGAAGGGAAGGGAAGG